>VYZR01019622.1:11171-26644 GCA_013400675.1 Oxylabes madagascariensis | reverse complement strand
TTTTTTTTTTTTTGTGGTTTTTTTTTTGTTTGTTTGTTTTTTTGTTTTTTTGTTTTTTGTTTTTTGCATTGGGAAGGTCCCCACTCCACCAAGGGGCACTTCCACCTCCTCCTTCCCCACTCCCCTGTTGCCCCTTGCCCCCTTCCACCCTCCCCACCCTGCAGCCCACCCCCGTCTCCTCCTGCCCATTCCTGCCCCATTTTCAGCTCCTGGCAACGGCTTCATACCGGGGTGGTCCGGCGATTGGCTGTGTTGGTGTGGATAGAGTCCTTGTTCTCTTTCTGGATACAGTTGTGAACCTGGAGGAAACTGTTATCCCTGTCGGAGTTGTAGGTGGCGGTGGGAGTGGTGGTTGCCTTCAGCGGGTCCCTGGTCAGGGTGTACATCGAGATCTCTGTTGATGGGAGGGTGTTGAACCCTTTGATCCCAACTGGAGAGGTGTCCCTGGAGTGTGAAGGCTCGGTGGAGCGGGAGCTGGAGCGACTGCGTCTCTGATAGCGGTACCGGTAGCTGGGGATGCGGGTGATGGCAGAGGACTGGAGGTAGTCCGTGGCACGAGCATTGGCACGCAGCTGTTTGTGCCGGTCTATGAACATGTGGACAGCCAGCACTCCCACCATCTCGGCTATAATGAAGGACAGGGCCCCAAAATAGAAGGACCAGCCGTAGGAGTAGCTGTTCTTCTTGGAGTCACTCTTGGAGGGGTCTCCAGCGTTGGCTGATATGTATACGATGATGCCAATTATATTACTCAGACCTGCAAGCCATCCAGCAGGAGAGAGAGAAGGAGGTGTCAGGAAGGTCACATATGGCACTGGTGGGATCTGTGGGGTTGAATCCCTGCCCATCCCCTCCTGGATGGGTAGTTTTCCTTGGGAAGCTCAGGCAAAACCCTCTTCACGTGCCTGGTGCTTCCCTGGACTGCACTCCTGGTCCCTGTGAGATGTCAGATGTTAGGGAAATTCTCCCTCTGTCAGTTCCCAAGCAGGAGAAAAGCCTGCAGCGTGAGCAGGCAGGATGGAAAGGCATCCTTGTGATGCTGTTTTCAGCCCAAATAAGGCTTATCAGGGCTGGGAAATGCACACACTCTTGCCTAGGCAGCTGCGCCCCTGGAGACATCCTGGCTGGGCAGCCCCCAAGCCCTGGAGCCCACCCCCAGGGCATCAGGCCCTGTGCACCCCTTTACCTGCAGACACGAAGAAGATGCCGGCACTAAGGATGATGTTGTGTCGGGTTTTGTAGAACTCGCTGGCTGCAATGCAGAGTCCACCCATGAAAAGCAGAATCACACTCAGGATCGGGAAAATACTAGAGGCTCTAACAGCCCCTGCAGAAGAGAGAGGGAGGGCAGGGCAGAAAGAGCAACACAGGTGTGAGAGAGAGCAAACAGGGGCATGGAAATGGTGCCGGAGTGAGGGGACGGGGCCACGTGAGCAAGTTTTGTGGGTTGGGTGAAGGGGAGAGACAGAGGGCAATGTGTGGTGGGGGAGTAATTTAAGGAGAGATAAAGGCATTGAGGGAGGGAGGGAGGGAGGGAGGGAGGGAGAGAGAAACAAAGTGTGTCAGAAAAAGAGAATGGTCCAAAACAACTCTCCCATGCCCTGGTCACTGCTGCTGCCACAAAGATGGTGGTTAGGCACGTGTAGGCAGAGGGGGTTGTGGGACTGGTGGCTGAGTTGGGAGCCTGCCTGCATTGTCTGTGCCCCCTCACGCTGTCTTTTCCTCTCTTTTGGGGGGGACTGTGGGCTGGAGGGGGAGCCCAGACACCGTTCAGCATCTCCTTCTGCAAGGCTGTGCTGCTCAAGCCTGCACTTCAAAGAACAGCAACCCAAATGCTTCCTGCAGAGCTGCTCAATCTTGAATCCTCCCAAAAGGGCATGAACATCTCAAGGAGATTTTTTTTTTAGGGTTGAGAAGGAGCTCGTGGTGCCATGCACTGCTCTGCAGCTGCAGTGAGGACTGAGAAGAAAATGTCCCAGCCTGTATGCCTAAATGCAGGGCTTATCCTAGTGATTGAATGACTGGGCTCCTTCCAGAGGGCAGTGATGGGTTTGGATGTGCCAGTTCCCACACACGCACACTCTCCATCGGTCGATATGGGAAGAGCTCAGCCAGCAGAGGGCAATGGCATAGATGCACAGATGCACATATATACTCGTATGTGCATGCAAAACATACCCCAAAGCTTCTGGGGGGCCTGACTCGTGTTCACGCAGCAAAAGGCGAAGTCTGTGTGTACACACACCCACGCACACAGCCACACACAGAGCCACACACGCACACACTGCTCGTGGGCAGCTCAGTGGGAGCCAGCGCTCTGCCTGAGTCTGCATTGCGAATATTTGTATTTTTTTTTTAACTAGGAAGGCCTTCTCTCCTCCCTTCACAAGAGAAAATAAGCTGTTAAAGTGTGAAATGAAGCCTTGCTTGATAAAGAAAGGTATCAGACGGGCTGGTGCAATTCTGCTTGTGGAGCAAAGATCTGGAAAGGGGGATGAAAGCTAATCCTTCCTTGCTTGCAAGAATGAACCCAATGAAGCAAATGCAGGACTTTTTCCTAAGTCAGCAGAGACCCCGCTTCAAAGACCCTGTTGGCCTCTGGATCCTGCTAGGCACAAGCAATCAGCTCTTTGAGGGGGGCCTAGCCCACGCCTGTGCATAGGGAATGCAGAAGGCAGGGAGAAAGCTCTCTTGCTTGCTTTCCAGCTCTGCCTGGCTGTGTTTCAGGGAACAGGATAAGAGTAATAACCATCTTAACAGCTTCTGGAAAACAAGGTGGCATTTGATGATGGGAAGCTTAAATGGCAGGACGCAAACATCAAGCAGACACTCACTGTTGAGAGGGTTTCTAGGGGGGTGCTTGGTAAGTCCTGCAACCTGGTCCTGACTACATCAGTTTTATCTGAGTCTTAATTATGAAATTCACATCTATTGGGAGAACACAAAGCTGCTGACTGATATGGGGAGCTGCGGGTGTCATGTGATGGAGAAGGACAGCAGCCTTGCTCAGCCTTTCAGGAGGACCATGCCATCAAGAGATGGGGAGGATATCATCCAGTCTTCCTGGCTCCAGAGCCTGTGGCCTAAAGAAAAGGGGCTGGTGATGTATGCTCCCTAAACTCATATGTGTCTGCTAGCAAGGAAACACAGGGATGCTTCTATTTCCTGCCTGATAACAGGCATTTGATTTCAAAAATGCCTTATGTGGATGGCTGGCAGAAATGATGGCTAAGTTCTTCTAGCCAGGCCATGGACACTGCCCCATCACTGTCCTAGTCCCCTAGGGCATGAGGGAATTTCCTGCTCTGATACTGATAAACAACTTCCTAGCTGTTCCTGATGGTACTGCCAGGCATCACCCATGCAGAGCACCCAGGAACTCTGGTTTGACAGAAATTCATGGAAGAAGCTATTCAGTGGGCTCCCTCTCCAGGCAGGTCTAAGCCAGCAGAAATCCCAGTTCCCTCAGGAATGACCCAAGTCATCCTTTATTGACTTGCCAAATCCCTCTTTGAACCTGGCTCTTTCTTAAAAAGGGCTCTACACTGGGGACACTGTCAGGTCCTGACATTGGGCCAGTATTTGTCTTCAGATCTTGTCCCCTCTGAACAAACCCATCCTTCTTGAGATGTTTGGTCCCTCCCCCAACTCTTTTTTCTGAAGTGCAATTGATGCTGCAAGCAGATTCCTTGCTCCCAAGCAGCTCTACAAGGGCTGGTTTGCCCTCGGAGGCAGCCTGCAAACCTTTGGCATCCCTGTGCCAAACCAGATCAAAACCCTGTCTTCAGCTCTGCTGTTCAGGAGTCATGCAGCAATTAAGAGATCGGTGCTGCAGAAAGGCAGCTGAAAGAAGCAATCTCCCTTGGTTATTTACAATTTACACTGGATGAAGGACTGTTTGAGAAACCAAGAGGAAGCAGCATAAGATCTGCCTCTTTTCACATACAAATGAGCCTCAGATCCTAAATTATCTCTCTCATCCCTACTGCAGGGCTGGGTCTCCACATCTGGCTTGGAGCACACCCGGATGACAGGGAGCTATTCTGAAAGACTCTCGGTCTTTGGAAGCCTCTGATGATTAACCTTGGAAGGTCAAAAGCACTTATCTCAGATTTCTGTTGGGGGAAGATCTCATGATGTCAAAAGACGTTGGGTTTGTGGAGGGAGGGCAGGATAGCAAAGTGGAGACCTGAAAGGAGGAGTGTTCCCTGTTCGGCTGTGCTAAAGGAAGAGTAAGCTCCTGCTTCTGGGGTGGGTGGAAATGCTGGTTGGGGAGAGCAACCAGGCAGGGCAATGCATGATGTGGATCTGTCCTGCTGGCCAGGGTGCTGCTGTGCAAGGTGGTGTGAGCTTCACTGACATCTCAGGCTGGACTTGGAGCTCAGGCGAGGTTTCATTACAGACATGCCTTGTGCCTAGGGTTCAGCACCTCTCCTAGGAGCTCCAGATGAACACCAGGTCTTTTCTTCAAAGGGCTGTGGCTGTCCTTATTCCTGCTCCCATAACTAAAACCAGCAAAGATCAGATCTGCAGCCTCTGTAGGGAACCGGTGTTTGGGGAAAGGTGAAGACAGCAATAAGAGCTCCTCAGACAAAATACAGCTAATTTCTTAAGTCAGGTGTCACTGGAGTATCAGATAAGGAAATATAAACTTCCTCTGCTTTAGGAAGACATGCATGCTCACACACACACACTGCCCCAGCTAGGCCAGTCTGACCTTAGGCCCAATCAGCAGCTTTTCAGTGGATTTGAATTAAGAGTCTGATTTTATGCCACAATTAATTGCTGCTAATAAAAAAATGCCATTGGTTGTTACTGTGAGTTTGAATTTGCATTGTCTCATGGGCAGGACCCCTGGAAGGTTGGAGTGGAGTCATTTTTAGGGGATGACAAGGCTCTGGGGTTTCCACTGAGCCTCACAGGTCCCAGTGTCTCCATCACCCTGTACTCAGAAAACAGAAGGCACCCGACGCTAGCACCTACAAATCATTGCAGAAAGAGCCTGTGGACTTACGGAGGAAATATTCTGCTGTATCGGCTTCATAATCTGCATCCTCAGGGAAGTGATCGATTTGCTTACACAGACCTTTAAAATTCCCTAGGGAACAAGAGAAAAAAAGAACAAATGAGAACACCAAAACCTGCCTTGCAGGAACAGCTGCCCTCTGTGTCACCTTTTGTGCCTGCCTGCTTTCCTCCCAAGCAGCATGCCCACTCATGTGTGCATGCCCAGGAAATGGCCGGGGCCTCTCCTTGCACACTTGCACATGTATCTCCTGCATATTTGCACAGGAATGTGGGGTTTGCTGTCAGGACCCAGCCTGACGCCCACCAAACCCAGCATGCCTCACTCTGCAGAGGAGAGCACCAGAAGCTCAGTGACTCCTGCCACAGACATGCAGGAGAGCACTGCCTGCCTCTGAGGGAGGTGGAATGGGAACGGGTGCCAGATACTGGGCAAAGTACAGGTGTCAGGGTCCCCTCCCTTAGCATCCACTGGTAACTGATGTAACAGTGAGTTACATCATCAGACCTCAGTGTTTCCCCTGGCGTGGCCTCGTTGATCCCAGCAGTGAGGGGATCAGGGCAGGATGATTCGGTGAGACTTGCAAAATATTTGTTTCTTTCAGCTGTGAATTTGCTGCTCTCTCATTCGGTGGGCAGGATACATCCCTTTGTTCAGGTTCGGAGTGAGAGCAAAAGGCCTTAATCTACTTTCTCCATGTGGCTGCTTGTTTTTGCATACCTTTGTCAGGCCTCCTCTTGTGTTCTGTCACAGACCGAGGCTACTAGAAGCTCAGTTCAAGTGTGTGTATACAGCTCGGTGGCAAAACACCCTTGTGCTGAGGGAACAAAATCTTCCACCATAAGTGAGGGAAGCCAGACTGGACACAGTTCCACAGGGCCTTTTGCTAGTTTCAGTCATGGGGCACCCTTTTTCACACACTCTATGACCAACAAGGCCATCCCAGCAGGGGGCCAGTGACATCTTCCAAGTGTTTTGTTAGCTGGGATGTCTACCAGACTCTTATTTTCATCACTCATATCTCCTCTTGTCATCAGGAATACCACTCCAGAGAGGTACTCCTCAAGCCACATCCTAATTTTCACCACGACCACTGATTAATTAATATCTCAAATGATCAGGGTGTCCATTCTTGTACACGGCTGACCATGTGAAAGACAATTTCATTATATCTCCTGGAGTTCCCACAAATTTTTTCTTCTATCCTCCATTCCATTTCCCTCTAGACACTTGCACTGACTGGCCATTAACACACAACTGATGGACATAGTCTGTCCAGAAAGGAGAAATGTATTGTCTGCATGATGTGTGTGGGTAGGCATGATGATCCCATGGGCCTCCTCGCCAGGAGTCAACCAACAAAGTGGCTCAGGCTCATTGATCCCGCAGCAGAAGCATTTGGAGCCCAACACTGAAGAGTGACAAATGCTGTGGCAACCTGGGTAAGCCTCCTGCCACCCTGACCCTGAACCCAGCTTCTGGACCAGATGGGTGTGCAGGGCAAGGGGAAAATGAAGCCACCACACTTGAGGTTGTTGCCTCTGGGAAGAGCAACAGAGCTCTTCCAGATCAACCCTACCCAGGCTGTGACCTGTTGTCACCATGTCAGGTCTCCAAGTCATGTCTTGGAATGTCTATTCCAGATGAATTTGAATGATCTTTCAGATATTTGTGAACAGATGGAAGAAAGACCAAGCTCAAAGGATTCTCCCTGAGTTTCTTCTTGAGGCCAAGCCTTGATGGATTAGTGTTTGGGATGCTTTGGGAGGCAGTCCTGAGTAAATAGCTGAGTAAATGGAAGGCAGGTAGGTGGGTTCCTTTAGGTCAACCCCCAAGTTTAGCTTCTTCTGCATCCATCTGGCTTGTGTCTGATGCCTCCAAGGTACCTATTTCATTTAGCTACTCATTGGAAGATCTTGCATGAAGAGACTAGAGATAGCAGAGAGGAGTGTGTGTGTGCATTAAGAGGTAAGTAATAGGAGAAGAAAGTAGGAACAAAGCCTCTCTGTGTAGCTCTGACATACTATTCCCACACTGAAACTGTGGGTTATGGAAGGTTATTAATCACCCATCCCCAATTCAGTTAACTCGTTCAAAAAGTATCTGCTTCTCAGCCGTGCCTTTTCTGGAAGGAAAGCTTCATAGCCAAATAAATTGCCTTGGCACACTTCCACCCTGCTACTTGCCCACTAAAATCTCTATAAGGCAGGCAGATACAGCATGAAGGGGGTGCTTTCCCTTGCTTGCCCCTGACTGCCTGGGGCCATCTGCCTGTGACAGATGAGCAGCTCCTCATCCTGATCCTTTGGCTGCTGTCACTGCTGTACAGTGCATGTGAACACTGGCACACTCCAGCGCGCTGGGGAGGTCTACAGCTTTAGATTTCAGTTCCTTGCCCAGCAGATCCTGAACACTGAGTTCCTCCTGCCCGTACATGCTGGGGGAGCAGGCAGAACCTGCATACACCTCCCAGGTGATGTTCTTGGCACACAGCCAGAGCCTCTCTGTTGGAATCAGCCAGGGAGGGAAGATGCAGTGCATTTGGAAACCCCCTCACTGTGTGACATCCTTTCCCTGCTTCCTTTTTTCTTCCTCTCCCCCGCTCTGTTTCTTGCTGAATTTGAGGCTGATTAATTCCTATGTAAAGAATTGAGCTGCTTGGGGAAGATGCTGCATCTGGTGCAGGCTGTCTTTTATATGGACTTGCGTGGGATAGCTGGTTAGAGGTTCAGCCGCTTAGGCAGGCTGAGGGGTTATGCAGGCTTTTGGAAAATCTGTTGCTGGTGCTCAGTGTCCCAAAGGCTTTGCTGACCTAGCTCAGCAGGGTACTTGGAGTGTCCAGCCTTGGCTTGCTCAAAATGCTGTGACATTGTGGAGCTGCCCTTCTCCACAGGCTGATATGCTGTGCCAGGTTGATTCCCCTTCCTGGATCAACCCTACTGGGATTCATGTGGGCAGTGTTGGTTCCACTTTAGCCCCTGCTTTGTCTGTGCTCAGCAGAGTGCTGTAGGTTTGGATGCTGACTGTTTGCCTGTGCTACCACACCCTCTCCTCCAATGCCTCCTAGCTCCTCTGGGCAATGGATGGGGAAAGGATGCAGAATTTAGGTCATTAATGCGCTAACTGGGAATATAAGAGAACAAGATTCCATTTTTGCTCTGCCACAGGCGTGCTGCTAAAACCACTTCTCTCTGCCTCAGAGTCCCACCCTGTAAAATGGGGGTGACAGCATTCCTCTGCCTGGTGCCATACAGGGACGTGTTAAAACAGGGCATGGTGTGGGTGTGCTGATGCCAGTGGCTCTGAAAGTGCATGGAGTAGGTGAGTGATGGATAGCAGTGGTTCAGAAATCTGCTTGGTGTGGGGAAGGCCTTGGTGTCACTTCTTGTGCCAAGGTCACTCAGCAATTCTCTTGACGGACATCTGTGGCCTGCTGAGATGGTACATCAGCTTCCCTGGCACTTGTGCTGGTGGAAGCACAGAGGGGGGATGGAGCAGCTCAGCAGTGCTGCTGAGGTCTGACACAACAGCCTTTTCCTGTGCTACACGTGTGGTCTGTGGAGCCAGGGATGGTGAGAGCTGTGTTCCACCCTGTAGTTAATACTCCTGAACACCTGAGCAAGATCAAATCATTATGTGGGAGGGCATGTAGGGCCCTGAGAACAGCCCCCAAGGAAGCAAGAGCAACATCTCCTCTCTACTTAAGTCCCTTTACCCTTCCCATTCTTCCCAACTCAAGGTATTTCATGCTGTGAACCTTGAAACGGGGCATGTGTCTCTGTCTTCTCCCATACACCTCTGAGAAACTTAAGCCACATGTCCTCCCTGTAGCTCTCCCAGTCCAGTTTGGACTCTCCCCTCATCCTTGCTCATGTTCACCCATTAGATCTTTCTCCTGTTTCTCAGTTCCTCTCATTCATGACAGCCACCTCCCTCTCTCTGGCGTATCAGTGTGGGCATCCTCCGAACAGCCTGCTTTGGGGTGTGCAGGCTGCAAAGAAGATGGGGATGAGCATCAGCCTGTCTCAGGACAGGAAGGCTACGGATGCCTACGTCTATGGAAAAGCACAGATCAGTCCCCACGTTCCTTGTGTATTACTGGGAGTCGTTAGGCAAGATCACCACTGTTTGCTTGTTGCTTGCCCAAACTTTGGAAAATGCAGTTTAGAAGAGCAAGAATTGGTGCAATAGTTACCCCTCCAGTGTCTGGCCAAGGACAGAAGTTGCCCAGTTGGGTCAGGAGCAGAGACAACCTCTCATACTGCCAAGAGGGACTAAATGTCTAAGATGCATGAAATTCAATGTCAACTGTGCCTTCATCTCTGAGAGAGACCTCCTCCATTGTGGCAGGATCATTGTTTGGGTATAAGCTGTCTGTCCAGGACAGCTGGCAGCCGTCAGCCCTGCTGCAGCAATACTCAGACTGAGCTAGCCGCAATGAGAACCCGGCTCAGTATTGTTGGTGATACGGTTTATTTTTGTGCCACTTTGTGCAGCCCTGTCTCTTTCAGAGGTCTTGCTTGCCTGCAGAGTGCAATCCATTGCAAAATAGTAAGTTCCAAAGAATGAAAAGCTACTCCCTTCCTGCAAGGTAGGAACACTTAAATGGTCAGGACCATATATCTGAAAACGGTGAGCCAGAAGCAGAGGAAAAGACATCCAAAAGGAGAGAAGCAGACAAAGAGGGACGAGAACAGAAAGACCTGTTTTCCCAGAATTATTTGTGATATTTCCATTTATGGAGAAAAGCAATCCGCTGAAAGCTTTCCTTCAGTCTCAGTCTCTAATTTAGCAGAGGTTTTGGCATGATGGCTTCTAGAGAAATAAACAAAGGGGACTGGATATAGCTGTTGTCTCTAAAAGCTGAGAAAGATGGCTTGCTGTTGGCCAAGGATTCAGTATCACTTTTTGTCACACACTCCCTGTATCATTTTTGGCAAGCCGCTTACCCCACCCCCATTATTTCACTCAAAATGGGAATAATGATTATTTCCCTGCATCAGGAGAATAGGCTGAGGATATTTGTATTAAAAATATGAAAATGTTAAGACATTGGATCATTTGGGCCAGATAATTCTTCCCACCATCTAGTTCAAATGTAACATGCTCATTTTTGATGTGACCTTCTGTGCATGAAGGCTGTGCAAACATGACAGTTCTCAGAAGTTCTCACTTGTGCTTCCTGCCTTAGGAGTAAACTTTGGTGTAGATTAAACTGTTTGCTATCTGCCCATGAAAGAGATATGAGAAATGGTACATGAAGAGCAGGTAGTTAGACACAAACACAAACATTTCTGCTCTGGATTCTCTTTCTGAGCAGTGTCCCTTTTGTAACAGGTGGTGAAGTGGGGTTCAAAGCCAGCCTCTGGGCTATGAAGACAAATTCCACAGCTACATGGCAAACTGCTGGCATGCCTTTCTTACACACAAAAGGCTTCCAAACCAGGAGAGGAAGTCTGCCATCCCTATCAAAAATTGACACTGGTGACCCTGAGTTGTTAATGCCCAACCTGACATGACTGCAAGAGGAAGGAGTGAGGTTTCATGAAGTGACAAAGAGCACAGGAAGAACCTTTTTGAAGGTATTTTGATTGCTCTTCTCCCTTCCAAGAATGAAGCACTTGGGAGAACACATAATTTTGGGGGATTTGAAGCTGATGAAAAGTGTGGTGGCAGGGAGCACAGACAGTGCTTGTGAGCATCTGCTTTTACCCACCTGTGCTGACATTCCCAAAAGACTGGACCTTTGAAAGGGCTCATTATCCCTCTCTGGGAATCTCTCCATAGATAGCACCTTACAAAAATTAGGCCATCTTTTCACCTGCCTCAGTATGCAGATTACAAAGTGTAGGGTTAAACCAGCAAATAGAGCACAAGGGATGGTCATTCTGGGGCTGGAGCAGGTGCTGCTCTTGCAGCTCTGACCCTGCAAAGTGAGAGGGGATGTTATGCTGGGTAATTATATACCCAGCTGGGTAATTTTAAGACTGAAGAGTGCTCAGCTGTCATTAGGGACAGAGGGATTTTCCACTACAAGGTGAAGGTCAGTAAATGTGGGGCAGTAAATGTGGTCTGTGGAGTTGAGCCTGGGACAATAGCAGAGATTCCGTGGGAACTACAGGCCATCAAAAATCTTGCCACCTTTCTGTCCAAATGCAATGCACCTGCTTTGATGTGGTCTTCAATCCAAACACACAGCAATGCATATGTTAAAAATCCCAAACAAAACCCTAGCAACATAACCAGTACGTTGCATACATAATTCTCTCCCTGGGGAGACGATAAAAGAATAAACCACATGTGACTGATATCAAGCTCCATCACTTAATGTGCCACTGGAATTCATTCAGATATTGTGCTGAAGAAGCCTGTAAAAGAACTGGTGCAAAATAGAACTTGATCTTACAGTTATGAAAGAATATCTGCCCCTGCCAACGAGGTAGAACCATTGTACCAGCTCTCCTCACCTTATTGTTAATAATCATGTTTATTACAGCTGTTGCTAAGGGTTAGATGATAAAGGGAGTTGCAGTAAAAATGTTACAAACACGGTCTTACAGACCACTGCTGCCTTGATGAGCATGGAGGAAGAGGTGTATCACAGCACATTAGCGATGATCAAAGCTACAGCAGAAAAATAGCCTGAACATACTGGTTCTGGGGAGATTGATTTATTCAGGAGATGGCTGGTAAATAGGAAAAGAAATGCAGACATAGGTGGGAGAAATAAGTGGGAGAAGCCAGTATGGGGTAGCATTGAGGAGATGGTGAGGTGAAAGGAGAGGGGTATAGAGAGCGGCCAGGGAGCACTAGGGAGATTAGTCCCATCCAAAGCAATACCAGGCTCCTGTTATGCCTTTTTCAGCTCTTCTCCTTCCTTATTCTCTGAAGCCATCCCTGACAATCATCTGACAAAGGAGAGGGAGCTAATGACAGAAGGATTTTAGAATCATTTAAGTTGGAAAAGATGTCCAAGATCATCGAGTTCATCCTTTGACTGATCACCATTGTGCCAATTTAACCAAAGCACTAAGGGCCATGTCCAGTTGTTTCATGAACTCTTCCAAGGATGGTGACTCCACCACTTTTCTGAGCCGCCCTTTCCAATGCTTAACCATCCTTTCAGCGCGATGACCACACATGTGCTGCTGGAGGTGACTCAGGTCCCTGTAGAGCCTCAGTGGTGTGGGAGTGTAGGAAAGCCCATCCCACCCTGGTGTTGCCTGCATAGTGCCTTGCAGAGCTCTGCTGCGGCACCCAAGGGGGCCTATGCTGTGCTAGGGCTGAACTCTGTACTGCTGTCAGCCTGGAACCACTTTGCATTTTTCCTTGGAGGTGGCAGCCTCCCTTCCTTCCCACCCTGCTCAATGCTGCTGCTGCTGCCTGCTGCAAAGTAGCCCATAGACTGCCTCAGAGCTGGCTACAGCTATTCCATGTACGTGGGTGGAGAAGCAGTGGTAACAAAACCTATTATTAAGATTATATGAAGATTTCCATTTATAAACACCCTCTTTTTACAGGGTTGTAACTTTCAAAAATATCTTTGCTGTGGCTTGAAATTTCCCATGCTTTGTCACAGGCAGAGAAGTGAGATGGGCTGGGAAAATTGGGCAAAGGCTCTTGAATGCGTTTTGGTGCAAACACAAATCCAGCATGTTTGAGCTCTACAAACTGAAACATTGCGGGTGTCTGGATTTCAGGGACTGCTAGACATCTGTCCAAGTCACAAATGAAAAATCTCAACGGAGCAATAATAAAAATCATTCAAAAAATCCTTTTTTGCAGACACCCAGTACTAACATCTCCCACAGTAAACAAATGCCTCTGTTTTCTAGACTTCCCCAGAATCAAACCTAGATGGAATTTTTTCTGAAAATAGTACTTAACACAAAAATGTATCAGGCTCATCTAAATCATTGAAAGCTGTGCATAACTATGCTGCTCCTAATGTTCTATTTCTCACATTTGCCTTCTGCACTGACATTGCAAATAATTTTATATATACACATATGTAACAAATTAGTGATTTCATTCATAGGCCAATGAAATAATTTGGGTTTTATAATGATTTTTTCCCGTGTGATTCAGTGAATGAGTAAAGCATGAACAATATCTCTGGTTCGTCAGTAGCGAGATCAGAAACTATTTCTACTGTTGTTACAGTGACTAGTGCCACTCTAGGAAGGAAAAATGTACGAACTCTCTGGCTTACAAGCCCTGGACCAGTTTTCAAGGTATATTAGCTGAGTTAGTAGAAGTACTGCCTTTGCCTTGAAAGAAGAGACAGAACTAGATTTGAAATGAGCTGGGAACCAGAAATAGAATTGAGAAAAGGGCTTAAGTGGTTGTGCTCAGATGTGGTAGCATGATGTTGGGTTTCAAATTCGAAGAACATAACATAAGTGCTGGAACTGCTGTGGTGAAGGATGGAGAAATAAAGGTAGAAATTGATCAGGACATGGAGAAAAGTCCAAAACAAGAAGGGCAAGTGAAAGAAATCAAGAAATTACAGATGATTAAAAAAAAAAATCTATCAATTTGTAGCAAAACCTTTTATATGTGTGTGTGTGTGTAACGAGTCACTACAACTGTGAGGTGAGTGACAGGAAGGGTGATGCAATTATCTGCAGGGAGAGAGAAGTGATGTGCATAAGGTGTGGGAGGAGACGAGATGCTCCATAGCTACCACAGGCAATCTCAATCCACGGCTGCACATCCAGATGTGAGAGGAAGGAAGACACTAATGTAAACCTGGATGGAAAGGGGTGAATGGGATGGAGGAAGTATTTAAGAGCCGATTCTTCTGTTTTCTTTTTCTTTCCTTTTTCCTTATTGTTTCACGGCAACAATATTGTAACTAGGACAGTTTTTGCATATAGGGTTACAACATCAAACTCTCAGAAATCAGCGCATGTAAACAACATTCTAGCTGGATGAGGACATAAGGACTGAACCGTCTCGAATTGGGACTTAAAGACCCTGAGCTCAAATGGATTAGTCTTTCCCCAGAAGTAGGTAGAGGAAAACCACAGGCTAGAAAATTTTTGATTTAGTTCATCCTATTGCGTTGAATTTTTCTGCTCAGATGCAACTGTTTTGCTGATCTATGAGTATGCATCAGAGGACAGAGCCAGACTCACCTTGTACAGTAGGTCATGTTTTGGATCAGCGATGAGACCGTAACTCTAGTAGTCACTGGAAGTAACTGTGCACAGACATGGCTTTAGCAGGCAAAAAAAGAGGGCAAGCCAGCCCTCCTTACATGGTGAGAAGTGTCCTGCACAGCCTGGGATGAGCCACAAGCTGTGCATGCCCCAATCCAGATATAAGCTGAACCCTAACTCAGCAGGAACCAGGGCTTGGCTATTCCCAAACTCCAAATCTTGAATCTTGCAATTGTAATGTTGTGTTCACAAGGCTTTTTGAATGCAATTTCCTTAGTCATTTTTAAATTATGAAGGAGGAGAAAAGGCACTTCAAATCTTTCATCTCCAACTCCACATTGCATTTGTCTCTGACATATCCAGCTGAATCTATAGGGAGATGCTGTCCTCAGTTAAACTGGTGTAAATCTAGTGTGACTCTAAGCTGCTCCTTCAGCAGTTAGGGCCACAACCAAGAGAGGAATTAGGCTCGCAGCTGTTAATTAGCTTATGAAGTATGTGGTGTGCTTTAGGGCCCTTCAGGATGCAAAGCACTATATAGAAATTATTATTAGTTATTAACAACAAAAATACCCAAGAACCCCAGGGAAATAATCCAAAGAATAGAACAAGTCAATGACAGAGGCAGCTTTTAATCCATCCTCCCTCTTCTGTGCCACTTAATCTCTCCTCCCTCTTCCCCTCTGAGGCTCAGACACATGGAGGAATAGAGAGCCCACCATCGCATGTGTTTAGCAATTTGGCAGTCTCAGAGTCTCAGCAAGTCTCCTGTGTTCTCCCACACAGCATCATCAGCCTGCAGTAGGAATTGTGAAATCTGTAGCAGAATTGACACCCAGCAGTAGAAATTTTGGGGGATAACAGTGTGTGGGAATTCCTCAGCTTGCCTCTCATGGAAAATTGCAACCCTGCCCAGTGGTCTTCAGGGCTTTTCAGTTCGTTGCCCTCTCTTCCTCTGGGAAAACGACTGAGAAGGTAGGCACCACTTGCTTTCTGTAAAGGTCTCTAGATGGGAACTGGAGGTCCATTTGCTGTTGCCTGAGTTAGAGCAAGTGGCTCCGCTGGAAATTCACAACCTGTTCTGGTCATTCCAGCCCAGGAGATGAGTGCGAAGTCTATTTCAGGTGAGGGAGTAGAACAAGGGAAGGGCTGGACTTTCTCTAGTACTTTTTTACCCCAGGGAACCCAAAGCCCTTAATGCAACACTGACAGAGGTCCCCCAGCATGGTGGCTCTGCCGATGACTGTGGTAGCCATTATGCGCTCACTGAGCACGCACACACT
>VYZR01019610.1:8176-23044 GCA_013400675.1 Oxylabes madagascariensis | reverse complement strand
ATCTAGGATCAAAAACACTGAGCCAGTTGCCTTCCCACCAAACAAAGAACAGGAGAAGCATCCTTAACAGACCTTTCCCCAACCAGTTTGCTTAATTTTCCTTTCAAATAATTTGATTTTTTTGCCACTGACTAATTGGAGGAATGTTCTGTACTATAATTTTTGTAAGATATAACCTAAAGAAAGCAGATCATGACCCTGTGACTGAGACTCTAACCTGGGGTGTAGTAGACTGCTCTTTAGAAGAACAAAAACTAGGTCTGATCATTTGCTTCCAACAGGAATTTCAATCTGAATACTTGTTGTCTGTTTACACAAAACCAATGCCACCATTTTCCTGCAGGATTTATCTTATACTAAGTAAAGCAGGAGGAGAGTAAATCCAGTTACAAAGAATCAGTGAAACATAACCCCCAGGTTAAGGTCCAAGAAAAACATCATTTACTGCCCATGTGGAACATGAGTTCTCCCCTCACTCACCACTGATAGTGTTTGTCAGGAGCATGAACTCAGACACAAGAATAGCTTTGAAAAAAATAGAACTGGAGACATAAAACTGATCTTAATTATAGCAACAGAGTTTCAGTGAACAGAAGCATCCGCCTTTGGGCAGACAGCACACATGGAGCCTACGTGTGGGTGCGATGCCTCACACCAGAAGGGACGAATGTCTCAATCAGCCATTTGCTGAGACCATGGAAGTGCTCAGACAAGCTCCTTACACACTCCAAAAAGGTGTTTGGAAGAAACCTCAATGTGTTCCCTAAAGTCTGCTGGATTGTAGTATTAAGCAGGCAGTCATTTTGGTCAGTGTTACCTGAAAAAAGACTAAATCCACACACATGATAACATCACTGCCTTTTATTGAATAGAAAAATATCAGTATCTTAATTTTTTAATAACTTACAAACTATCTCTGGGCAAGAAAATAAAGGGATTGCATGCTATTAATACTCTCATAACTTCTCTGTTTGCGGGAGACAAATCTGGTGATGATACTGCTTTTATAGGATCAGATTTTACATTTATAGCTTTCAGTATGCTGTATCAATCTTTCTAAAAGCTGCTTGATAATTTAATATTTCTCAATGAGAAAATGTTATCAAAGGAATAGGTAATTCAAGAAATAGTGGGAAAATCACTTTGAAATATTTGAATCTCATAAAGTGTGAGTTTTGAGTGAGGTGTTATCACAGTTGCCTATCTTTGTGAAACATTAGCCTAACCTCTGATGCTGAGCTTATGTACCGATTCCCAATCTCTACATAAAACAAATAGCCATTAAATCAGAGTGAGATGATGGAGTTCAACATGTAAATTCAAACTAAAGGGTTCATACAGCTGCATATAGTAATCATATTGGTATTTCCTCACAGGCCTTTTTAATATAAATATCTTTCCTCATTGTTCTCCTACTACTGTTCTAATTTCTGCGAGAATCAGAAATGTGGGCACTCCAGAAAGCTTTGAGCGGAGCAGGAGAATATTTTAATGGGAAAGGGCTGGCCTAATATTTAGACTCTCCAGTGGCTAAGGCCAAATAATTCTTCGATGCAAATCTGCTATTTTACCCACACCTCAGAAGTCTGTCTGCTTCACCCTTAAACAGCTCACACCATTTAGCAAACCTGGAAACAAAGGTGGCAGTTTGCATCTGATTGCAACAAACCTGTTGCTTTTCTGAGCAGCCATCAGAAGAGTAGAAAACTTTAAAATGTATGATATGGTTGCAATATATGAATGTATATTTTGCTTTCTCAACAAATATTCTGTTATGGGATCCATGCTGCTTTTAGCACAGATACATTGCTAAAGTAAATTTACTTTGCTGGTGTATTTGAGCTTGTATACCTGAGCACTTTAGTAACATGGGAAAAGTGTTTGGGATAACTGTAGAGGCTTTGGTTATGAATCCTTAATGTCAAGTGCTAAAGAGAAAACCTTCACACGCACTTTTTATTAAAAATTATGTTTTGCAGGAGAAGGCAATTTTTGTTTAACATTATCTGCCTGGAAGAATGAAAGTCAGCAGCATTATTTTATATCAGATACCATACTTACTACTTCTGTAGACATTAATTTAAAAATTCTACTGCATTTTTACATGATTATTGTGCTGCTCTAACTAAACACAGTCTTAAATGTGTGTTTTTCCTTTTATTTGCCTTTATTTGTAATTTTTTTACCCAATTCCATAGTTTTTATTGCTTTCAGTGAAGATAAATGGGTTTCAATATTTATCTGTTCTGTTTCTTTCATTCTACACAAGGTAATTTGGTCATTCTGCTGGACACCCTGGGCCCTGAGTGAGACATGTGACCCTTTCTTCTGTTGTACCTGCTCAGGAGGGAACAGCTGTCCCCCTGGGCACCCACTGGAGCTCATGCTGAAGGGCTGGCTTTTCTCACTCCTGCCCTCTGCCCCTTGCTTTTCCTCTTCTTTCCAGTCACAGTAAAAGCAAGACTCACACTTATTTTCCTGTTTCAGATCTGGAAATAATCCTGACTTCTTATTTTCCTATGTATGTGCCTTGGACACATTCAAGGATCTCAAATTTGAATGTTTTTTAATTCATTTTCCTTGGACTTTATTTTTTTTTTACCTTTGTAACCAACTTTTCGTCAAACTATTAAAATAACAACCAGGATGAGGACATATATATGAGCTATACAGCATAATAATACATCTTCTTTATACTATAACTTGTTATTTCTTTTTCCGCTGCTTTGCACCTTGTGCAGATGTCATCATTCAGCTGCCTTTGGAGATACAAGCCATAACTTCTTTACTTGCCTCTATAAATATCATTCATTTCAAGCAATTTAATGTTTTCCCTTTAAAAAAAAATATACTCAAGTGGTTTGTGGTATTACATTTGCTAATAGCACTGTTTCTGCAGTGTCTCAGCATTTTCTCTTGTTCTATGAATGCGAAATACTGTTCGTTGTTCAAGTTCTCTACCGACCCTGAAATATTCTGATATTCTTTCTTGAAATACTCTGATTCTAATTAGTTTTTAGACTATTTGTCCTGGCAGCTGGACTGAGTCAGATCAGATTCCTTTCCCTTCACAATACCTATTTGGTGTCAGAGGTGTGTCATGGTTACAGTGCCCTGCTTAAAATTTCTGGCAGTCATGAGCTCGGAATGCAACTTTGAAAGCACCTGAACCTCTTGGTTATTTCCAAACACATTAAATACAGGAGTAGAAACTGGAAAGATACTAAGTTTCTACAAATTTTGTGAAGACAAGAGCCTAGAAGAGAAGTGTGCCTGAGGAAAGAACAGGACAGCTGTCACCCAGCCTGTTAGCAGTCTGCCCAGCCACCAGCAGCTGAGGGTGTGCTGGCCAGGGGTACAGGGCAATGCAGGAGTCTGGCATTGAAAATGGGGAAAACAGGATATCAGAGCGGGTTTGCTACGCTACAGAAAGATGCTAAATCTATCTGAATGCTGGATATCCAGGGAGGGATTTGATTAGGCTGTCGCCAATACTAAGAAAGGGGATGGAGAACCTGCCCCAGGAACGTGCAGGGGTCTCAGCACCCAAATTGCTGGTGGGACAGTGAAAGCTCTGTCAGAAAGGGGGCAGATGGCCAAGGCACAGCCTTTTCTGTTGCCATGGGGGATGGCTGGGTGGGTACTTTGGGGTGTGGTGCCAGAGAAGCCCACAGGACAGGACAGGTGGCTGCCTGGCTGGAAAGCCTGCTCCTTGGGAAAATCAGGGCTGAATAACCATGAAAACAAGTTGCAAGGGTCGGGAAAACCCTTGCAGCCCTCATGGGAAGGGCTGGACATGCCTTGGAAGCCTCCAGGTGTGAAAGGGCCTCAGTTCCCTGTGCAGAGAGGGAAGCATGTGGTGGCTGCTTTCCTTTCGAAGGAGGCATTTGGGGTGGCATGGGCACATTCCCCACTTTCTGTGGTGTAAGGGGACTGTCAAAGTGGGCTCGTGTTGGAAACATTGCTTCTGTTTTAAGGTGACCAATGGAACTTGGCTGAAAATACCTCTATTTTCAGGCTCAAGCACCTAAATTATCTAGATATTTCGGAAATTTTATTTGAGAGGAACGTAGTGTGTTTAAAATATTCAAGTCCTTTTCTTCCCTTTGAAAGAATACTCTGTTCCTGTAATAATAACTCAAATACTTTATCATGCATTCTCCTGCTGCAGTTTGCCACAACAGGATTACCATGCATTTGCTTACACATTTCTTAAAAACCAGGCCTAAAAATTTCCACTTTAGCATGCCATCAGAAAGGGGGCCAGTGCTTCCCTTCTAAAAGTCCCAATGTGCATCCAGCCTTCAACGTCCAGTGTCACTTCCTAATGGTAGTGAGAAGATGAGGAGTATGTTTAGTCAAATCTCATCACTGTCCTTGCTGTGGTCCTGTTCTACATTGTCTCTGTTGTGTGTTATTGTTATTAACCTATATTTGCCTCCAGAGGCCCGATTTAGCTCTGTGCTGGAAATTGCTTATTGCAGTTATTGCTGTTGCCAAACAGTTGTGATACAACTCCTCTCATGAGCCCATTCAAAGTTTATCAAAATCAAGAGAGTGATGACTTTACTGTACTGACCTATTTCATACAAAGCTAATTTTGTATATTTAATATGTAACTCTGCAGGGTTCAGAGAGGGAGCAGCATAATTTCCTCCCAGCAAACCTTAGCTCAAACCAGCTTTCCTGCAAGAAGGTTTTGCTTATGGTGGGTGCCTGATGGGAGCACAAAGTACATTTAACACCTTCTTTTTTCTGTCAGAAGAGCATTTGCTTGGACCATAAGCCAAGATGCCTTAATCAATAATGAACTCCCTCATTCATATTCAGTGTATTCATTATAAATCCACAAGGTTTGTTTGGGAATTGAAGCATGGAAGTTTCTATCATCTGCTGGTCACACGGCTCTATTCCTGCTGTCCTTAAGTAGATCAGTGTTTGAAAAAAGATTATCAGCAGCCTGACACATCAAGGCATTAAGGGAAGAATGTTCTTGAAAAACCTTTTTGTCACACACACAAAAATATTTATTTTGTGATTCAGTACTTGTAGCCTGTAAGGTTAAATATGTCTAGCATATATCCACTTCAAATAGGATTTGATATATAAACTTAAATTAAAATAATATTTATGGAAAAATATTCCATTCTGATGTTTGACTTTTTTTTTTTTAATGGATTTTTATCAGTAGAACGGAAATACAAGTTGTGTTTACACATGTGTTGGGGGCTAGGATTTTTCCTTTTCTTTCTCTCTCATGGAATTTTGTCCCATCTGTTGCTAAGAAACAATAACTACCAAAACTTAAGAGAACAAAAGATGTGGCTGGGAGGAAGGGGAGGGAGAAGGTGCAGCTGAGTTACTCTCTTACCTGGGGGATTTTCTCTTAGGAAGGGCGGCAAAGATATCACGAGATTTTGGCTGGTTGATGACGGGCTGGGCTCGGCTCCTTTCCCTCTCTGGCGTTTGGCATTGGAGGAGGCACAGACAGTCTGTGGTTGCTGCCCAGAGGATTCGCTGACACTATGGAGCTTTTGTTGTCCTGTTGCTTCTCCTACGGCGGGTGAGCCTTTGCTCATTAGAGCTGCTGTTGAACTGGGACTTATTAACACCCATTCTGACTGGAAGGGACCCTCACCATCTATTCAGGTGCCTTGGGGGAAAAACCCGGGACCCCGACCCTCTCCCCCTTCCCAGAGGATGCGTCTCCCGGTTGTGTGCGGCAGCTGCTACGGAGGAGCCCGGCTGCTTTCAGCTGCTGTCTCAGGCTTTTTCACTGCATTCTAACCACACTCCCCGCCTGCCGGGACACCCCGTGGCTCCTGCTACAGCTGCGGAGTCTCTGATACATTTCCTTTGCTGCTCTGCTGGTCCCTGCCGCCCCAGCCGCCGCTCGGCGGTTCCTGCTGCAGCCCGTTTACTGCCCAGCCCGGCCGCCATGGCCGCCTGAGGGAGGCTGAGCTCGCGCCACAGCGCCCCCTGCAGGCGCGGGAATCACGGCACCGGCCCTGCCCGGCCTGGAGCCAGCAGCGCCCCCTGCCGGCTGTGCCCGGAACTGCACCCAAGGGGAAGTGCCCGCGGCCGAGAGAGGGTTTTACTGGGTTTCTGGTATGGTTTGTTATTGCTGCCGTAGCTGTTGTTTGCCGTGTTATGTACATATACATACTAGTAAAGAACCGCTGTTCCTTTTCCCATATCTTTGTCTGAAAGTCCCTTAATTTCAGAATTGTAATAATTCAGAGGGAAGGGGGTCATATTTTTTCCCTTCCAAAGGAGGTTCCCGACTTCCTTGGCAGATACCTGTCTTTCAAACCAAGATAATGTGTAAAAGTCAACCCAAGTCCTTCCATGTATTGCCAAAGTACTTTTGTATTTTTCAGACTGAATTCTTCCAGGTGATCTTTCTATTAGTTTCATCCATTTCTGTAGCTCTGGGAACACAACTATTTTATGATATGCAACTGTAAGAGGACAGAGTGGAGTTTTATGTTGGAGACTTGGCAAATCAAGATTTACTTTTGTATAATTTTTAAATTTAACCACTTTTCCTAAAATTTAACCACTAATCAGTTGTTAAAATTCCCTTGGGATCTGAAACCTAAATCTTTTTTAGCTCATATCTGACAGCCTGGAATAAAAATATTGCAGTTGCAGCTTACTGTCATTTACACATGATGAAATGAACACAAAATGAGTGTAAAATTGATTGGGGAACAGTGTTCAGACAACAGTAGGTACAGACCAACAGTTAGGTTTCAAATAGGAAGAAAGTATCGACTGGGTTTTGCAAAAACACTGGGTCTGTGTTTTTATTACTAACTTGGATAATGGAATACAGGACACAATTTTAGGTCTGAAGATGATTCCAGGCAGTCAGGGTGGCAAAGATGCTGAAGGACTAGGAGTCAAACCAATATGGATATGGAAAAGAGATCGGAAAAAAACAGAAGCAATTTAATAACAATCCATGAAAGATGGCACATCAGAATAATCACCTGCATAACTGGAGGCACTATAGTTTAGGTAGCAGTTTTGAAAAAAAGAATTTGACATTGATAGCAGATGAAAAATTGAAGATCTATAAACAATGTTTTCAAATAGCAAGCACCAGTCCAGAAACAGGAACAGGATAGGTAGGTAAGATGAGGAAAATAATCATGCTGCTCCATGCTCTATTAACAAGATATTTTCTGTCACTGTATCTCATTTTGAGCACTGCATTTGAAAAGAAAAGAAAAGTGACCAAGAGATGAAGCACAATCTGGAGTATGGTACAGCAATGGTGGAAAATGTCACATAAGGAAGGGGATATTTCTAGCCTGAGATAGCAAAGACTGACATGAGATACTGTAAAAAATACCTTCCTTTCAAAAAGAAGGGAATATTCTGTTCTCTGTATTCAGCAGGGCTCAAATGCAAACAGTGTGCCTCAGCTGTAGCAAGGGAGAGCTAAATTAAGCGTCTGGGAAAATGTTTAAAATTAAGATGCTCTACAATAGGTTTGCAATAGGTTGCTGGGACAACTGTGAAATCTCTAACACTGGAAATTCATTAGAAGCATGACAAAGTTCTCCATTTTCTTATCATCATGGGCTGTGGTTTGTGGATTTTAATTCTTGCTATTGCACAGACCTATGACATGATGCCAAACAAGGACCAAATCTTCTGCAAATAGGGTGAAACATTTCTGTAGCTTCCGTTGTTCATGCACTGGCCCTTAAAGCTTTAGGTATCCAAAGAAGGTAAAAGAAAGAAATGCAGGGATAGAACCATGAGTAAAGAAGTTAAAATCCTGGCAGATTAAAGGGATCTTTTTTATAGAGATGCTAAAATATCACAACACTTGCTGTTTACCCTTTGCATCTATGCTGCAATCTGAGGAGGTGTAAGCTCTGTTTGACACCTTCTCAGCTGATGGGGCATTCAGATCTCTCTGTGCCTCACTTATTTTTCCTCCTGACTTGCTTTGTGTGGTGTATGTACCATGGTATATTTGGCTAACAGAAGAATTAGATGAACTAAGAAAAAACATAATGGAAAGGAAAAAAAAAGAGGGAGAGGGGTCCTGCAGGTGTGGACTGAGAGCAGAAAGCTGAGGGAAAGTACAAGCTGACACAAGCAGTCAGCACAGAGCAAAATTTACCCTTGCAAAACTGCAGGAATTTTCATGGAAAATGTGTTGTTAGAGTTTTTTCAGCTGAGGAAATGAATGACAACTAAATAATTCTTAGAGATAATAATCTGGGTCCTTTCAATTTTAAACTGGTCTTCTTTAGAAGTAGAGAATTATTTTGTATACCAAAAATGGTTCCTGGGCAATAACTTATTGCAGAACACAGCACTTGAATGAGTAGAATTAACATTTGCACAGTTGGTGGTAAAAGCAAAGCAAAAGGCTAGTCACATTTCTTTGGAATATTTTGTAAAGTGAAATTAATTCTTGTGCAAAATGCCAGGTGAAGAATCCAGAAGCAAAGTCTCCATTGATTTCAGTAGAGCAGAATCCATTCCTGAGCAAGAATCCAGCCAAATCCAATGTGTAGAACCAAAGTGCCATGGGAGTGCCAAAGGCGTAATACCCCTGCCTAGGAGCCTAGGACAGACAGACTGACCTTTTCAGTCTCTGCCACCTCAAGTAAGACTGCCAACAATAATGATACCTAGGGATAAAGCTACCCATCTGCTATGTAAGGCTGAGAAAAGCAGCTGTCTGGATGCTATTTACAAAGAAATGTGTTTAACTTAGAGCTAAGTATTTGCCCAAATGCAATAGTTCAGAGGAAGGTCTGTCACTTTCTCTTTGTAGGGGTGTTGTTCATTACTTCATGCAAGAAGGGCACTGTCAGTACACTGTGAACAGAGTGCTGAAGAAGCATCACCCAGCAAATTACAGATATATTCACTAAGATGGGCAGGAACTAGCCAGGCCTGCCTTGGAAAAGGATGACAGGATGGCATCCAGAGGCATCTTCCATAGTAAATTATTCTGTGAATCTCTGAACTGGTCGTTCTGGCCAGCATTCACTCTGTCTAGTTCTGGCCCTGGGCACTAAGTGCAGACCACAGGACACCCAGAGGTTAATGGCCAGCAATTGCTGCTGCTGCAGCACTAAGGACTCTTCTGAACATTACTCAGTGTCTCCCTGAACATTGCAGAGATGAGAACAATGATGATTCCAGCCTTTTGAGTGCTAAGAAACTTAGAACAGCACCCACTGCTCTGACCATCAGCTCATAACCTCATTTAAACAGATGAACAAATACAACTTTAAAGTTCTTTAATTCGAGCTGTGACTACTCACTAGTAAGACCAAACCTCTGTGGTGAGCTGGAGAAATTACTCTGAGGTAAACTTGAGTTAGGATAAAGAGGAGGGTTTCTGCAGCTCCAAGAAATACACTTAAGGTAAGTTTAAATTTTCTTCATGAGCATCTTTTTCTTCTAAAGATATCAAAAAGCAAGGTTAAGTTTTCTCAGATGAGACAAAGAGATAACACACACAGTGTTCTATGGCTTTAAAAGGGGGAATAGCTTTGAAAAGCATTTCAAAAAATAACATTTGTGAAAACTAAGCCATCTTGCCCCTCTGGGAGCTTCTGCATATACCTAATAGGAAATCCATTTGAGACCAGAAATCACACCCGTGCTTGGAAAGAGTTGATTCTGCTTTTAATCAAACTTCCCCTCTATAGAAAGCTAGGCAACCTGTGGAAAACAATATTTCATTTAAAACATATCTCACTATTGTACCTCTCAAAACTTTGTGAATTTATATTTATTCTATTATCACAAATAATTTCAAATAATGACAACTGAAGGCACATATTAGAGGGACACTGTAGAAAAACAAAATATAACATAGTGTATGTATTCCACAAGGTTATTTTTTAGACTTACTTATGGTCTTAAAGCCTTCAGTGATGTGGTTTTTGTCTGGTTTGACATAAAACAGCTCTATAAACACAGACTATACCAAAAAGCTTCTGACTACTTGGACATGATTTGTCATTCTTTATGTTCACAGTTTCTCTTAAATCTACTAAAAAAATAAGATGATGTTGGTCCACCTTGATGAGCAATGGCTTTAATTTTCCCAGTGAAATGTGACTTTTTAAGCAATAAGCAGAGTATTGTGTAGATACTGTTGCCAATAGATGTTTGGAAAATAAGGAGTAGGGAAGGGATTATATTCTTATTTCCTGGATTAAGCAAAAAACTACTGTGAACATTCTCAAACAGACACATTGTACTTGTGTATTTGGCAGTATTTCCTGCCCAGGGGAAAGAAAACACTTGGTGATTCTCCACAGCTTGTACATGAAATTAAATAAAATCACTACTTCTTGAAGAATCCAAGAAAGCGCTGTGTTAGCCCAGTGTTAATGGCCTAAAATAAAAACCAGAAGATTCCAACTGTGTTGCTTGGAAATGCTGACCCTTCTCTAAGCTAAGGCTCAGTGAGCTTCTGTTCCCAGAGTGAGGACACCAGGGTGGGGCACACAAACAGTTCCACTTCCACAGCTGTTGGAGAAGAGTCATCCAAACAACTTAATACCCTCCACCTCCAGAGAAACTTTATTAAAATATAATCAGAAGAATATAATCAAGAATATAATCAGAATATAATCAAGAAGCTCTTTTCCCAACCTGACCTCTTTCTCTTGATCAATTCAGTCAGACAAATGGAGCTGGTTCATTTTTTATGCCTATCCCAATGTTCTCTTTGCTCTTCAATTTGTAAATGTGTCAAATATAATTAAAACTGACAGAGGCCAAGATTAAATCAAACAAAATGTAAGCATTGTTTGTGTTATTTGGTTGATGCAAAGCTTTCACCATAAAATGCTTTTAGATAAATTAATTCAGCTATTAGAGTGCTGCAGCACAGAAGCTTTGCTCCAACTGTTGGAACTTTTCAGGGACACTGTCAGGTCATCTTAGATTCAAAACCCCATAGCTGGGGTTCTGAAATTGCCTAAGGGAATCAGGTACCTGACTTCTACTGAAAGTCAGTGTGTGGTGGGAAGTTAATTGACTTCCAGCAGGAATTAAATGCCTTTGAAGAGTCTATTCATGTCCTTGCTAAAAGAGGCCCATGTCCCTCATGGAGATAAATGTAACTGCTTTCACACCTACCTACCAGCAAAGTGCCTGATGCACACATTTTACAAAACCTAAACCAGCAAGAAAACCCTAAGAGCTACCTCTACTTTTATTTGATTGCATTTTGGTTAGCACTAGATATTTCCTTTCAATGTAAAATAATTATATTGTTCAATAATGATATTATTAAGTTGTGGCATAACTACAAGGTTAAATTTCAGCAGATTACTCCATTAAGGACTTTCAGTTTCAGCCTGGCAGGCTGCAATCTGCAGTTTCACCCACTGATTTTAGTGGTACTCCCAACCTTTTGAAGTGCAGATTCCAAATCTCAATGCATCCAAGATTTTCCCCCAAGCATTTTTGCCTTAAAAAACTCACTCCCATATCTCAATAGCCACCAAGAAAATTCATGGCAGACAGTAGAGAAACTCAATACTTTTGAAAACAGGCTTTTGTCTTGTTGAATGAGATTTTAGTGTTAAGCAACGTGGCACTAAAATTTACACAGCTTTGAAAATAGACCCCTGACTATCTCCTGTAATTCCTCATTGCAACTTTAAAAAGTAATGCAAGAAATGTGATGTTATCTGTATTTTTATTGTAATTTACTTTTCTCACAGGATGGGCATTTGTCACTCCTGTGTTAAATTCTGCTCTTTATTTGGTACGTGTACATTTGTATTTCAGCTTGTTTTGCAAATTTAATATCTTGATACCACATTATGAACAGAGCTTTTGGGGATTTCTCTCTTCAATGCCTTTAGAAAACAACTGTAGTAGTACCATGGGACTGTAAACAGAAATTTCTCTCTCTGATCTTAAAAGCCTTATTTATCTGCAGATATTCTCTAAGAATTCTACAGTCTCCTTGGCAAAGTTACCTCATTCAATGCTGAGTGCAGCTGCCGTGAGGGGAATTCAACCACAAAGTCAGAGGTCTCTTAGGGACAGGATGACATCAGGGTACAAGATGGCACAGGGACAGAATACGCTGGTCTTTCATCTCTGGCAATTGACATCTGAAGAGAGATGATTAGCGCAGCTATTCCCTCGTTATCTTCAGTGGACATGAATCCAACCACAAAGGCAGTGGAGAGATCTTGCACCTGGCAGGCTTGGGTCATGAGGAAAGCAGTGCCTGAGTGAGCAGAAGGTCGGGGCTGATCAACGAAAACAGAGCCATTGTACACCAAAGATCCCTCACAGCCTTGTCAAGTCTCTTTGATAAAGACTTTTTATTTGTCCCTTGCTTTCATAACCACAGATGTTTTCAGACGTATTGAAAATAGCTAACAAAGCTATGGTGATGAGAAACCAAGGCTGGTAACCAGAAAGAATGGAACAGAGCAACACAACTGTCTCATGTCTTGAAACCATCTGAAGACCCTCTTAATGTTTGCTGAAGCAATGGGTTAAGTTCGATACTATTTCTGCTAGCTGGCAGAGGAATACAGCGGTAACAATGAGATCTTAGGGTTAAAGGCAGTGAACAGAGGTTTTTGAATGAATTTGGAAAGAAGGCTTCAGAGCAGTACTTCTCTTTTTATAGTCAAGTATTCTTACTCAGTGAGATTGAGACAAAGAAGGCCTTGGGAAAAAAAAAAGTAGAAAAAAGTGTAACAGTGTAATGGATCCTGGGTATTATAATTGCATCTGAAATAACTCAGTGGCAATTTTTGCTAATACATAACCCCCCAAAAAACCAAATAAAACTGCATTTCTCACAGAATTTAGGGTTTGGAAGCTGATTCAGATTTTACATGGATGCAAATATGAAAGGATACTGTTAAGACTATTCCATTGCTGCACAGATGACTTGACAGATATCAGAATTTGGACTGATGACTTCAGCTTGAAGCTTCTCTTGTAACTAAGAACAGCAGGATTGGACTTTAAATCAGGATTTTTACCCCTAATAATGTCAAAAGATCTTGCAATTTTTTCACTAGTTAAGTACATTTGTTGCATATCTGGGGTTAGCTTATTCTAGGAAAGGATTCCAAGTTTTTGTTTTCAAATTCAAATATTGATAAAATGAGTATAAAAATGTTATTCTGCTATATTAGAAACCTAAGTAAAAGAACTTTAGGTCAGAATAAAGAAGAAGGCTATGATATTAATTCCTAATACAAATTAAACTGAAGAGGCTATGTGCATTGTTCTGTATGAGAGAACAACATAATGATGTTCTAAATTTCTTTATATTGCAGTATTCTGAAAGGCTTTCCAACTGTGAGAAAATATTTAGTCCTGATGCCTACACTATTCTTTCCAGGGGATGGGGTCTTTTGTGACCAATTCTGCTTATTTACACTCTCAAAAATTGTTTAGCTTAATGGTGTTGCATGTTTAAAGGAGAATCAGGAATTCAGCCCAGTCTTCCTTAAATTCTTGCTAGGTTTTATGTTAATTTAATCCCTTATTTCTCTAGCTACCTAATACAAAGGATGATTTCACTGTCATTAAAGATCAGTTCTTTTCCTGTTTTCATGATCATCTTGCTGTTATTACTCTTCTCATTGAAATTTCCTTTCTAGTCATAATGAATGCTCAGAGCATTTCATTGAGAAAAACAAGGAATTAAAACACTTTCTATTTCCCTAATCAAGACCCTGTCATTATTATCACCGAAAGCCAGAGAAACAGATGAAGAATGACAGTTACACAAAAGAGAAAAAGAACACTGCCAAAGTGATTCTGTGATCACAGTCATTTATAAAAACACTCTGGATGCTGGCATGGCAATCTAATTGCATACTAAAGCCTGTTGTGTAAACTCAGTTACTAGTTGCATTACACAATGCTGATGCTTCAATCACAATTGAGGCAAATATGAACAGAAATTTGGAAAGTCTTTGATTCCTACTGTGGAATAATTCATACCACTCATCAGTATGTCAATTTTCAATTTAATCTGACATTTTTGAAACAGAAAGCCACAGTGATTGAATTCTAGAAGAAAAAGTATCCTTGGAAAACAATCATGTTTTGCAAATGAAGAAAAGAAAACAAAAGTAGGATAAATTTTTATTCTATTACTTTGGACAGTATCCTCTTATAGGAAAGACTAAATAAATTCTAAAGGCAAAATTCTCTCCCCATTCACATTACAATAGCTCCAGAATATAGCTACCAACTTTCATACTATTTTCCATTAAATTAGATCTGCAATATCACAAAGGCTGATTCATCTTTTGGTTTCAGATAAATCACTTCCAGGAAACAGGCATGATGAAAGTAAGACAGAAAGCTCCAAACAATCTCTGAATTAAGAATGTGTTCAGTAGACATACTTGATTTCTTCCCATCCCACAGATTTCTTATCCTGAAATCTGTGTCACAGAATGGAGAAAAACTGGACATGGAAATTTTATGTGAAGACTAAATTAAAATCTTCTGCAGGAACCTGCTTGAGGAGCAGAATGATGAAGAAGGAAGGCCGGGACAGGTACAATGCAAAACCATTAGGTAACCACCCCCCAAAAAGTCAAGAGGTCTTCCATGGTATGCTCTTCACATCATCCCACCCTCTGGTGGTGCTCTCTCCCTAGCTATTTCACTCCATTCACGTTGTTCCAATACCTGCTGAAATGGTTCACACTGTTTTGCTGTTATTACTGTTACTATCTTACCTATCCACACTGGTCTCTGCCAGTCTGTTATTCATAATTGCTAGGGCTCCAACCCCACCAGAGAAGCCATTTTGCTTCGAATTAGAGCTCATTTGCCTTGGATACCCATTAGCAGTTTCTGACAGCTGTT
>VYZR01019604.1:704-30530 GCA_013400675.1 Oxylabes madagascariensis | reverse complement strand
TTTTTTTTTTTTAATTGCTTTATCAGACTGAGAGAAGTGTAGAGATTAGTAGAGCATACACAGAAGGAAGTAAAGCATCTCTCAAGTGTTTTAATGATCTGAGTGGCTAATTTGTTTCGTATGAGTTGTCACTGAACCTTCAGTTTGGCTCTTAGGGTTTTAGTTTGTTAAATGTGAATAAGTGAAGCATGGAAATGAAGTTTCTAAGATTATGGTCCAGTGTAGCTGTGCACGTATTCTTCAGTCTGTCAGGCGGGTTTGCTCAATCCGTGTTGGCATTCCCCAGCTGGGCTTTTCTGTGTAAGGAGTTGACAGGTATGAGGGAGGTGTTCCTGACCCTCTGGTGAGACCTCACCTGGGGCACTGTGTCCAGCTCAGGAACCTTCAGCAGAGGCAGGAACATGGACTTGTTGCAGCGAGTCCAGAGGAGGGTCGTGAAGATGGTCAGGGGGTTGGAGCTCCTCTCCCATGAGGAAAGGCTGAGAGAGTTGAAATTGTTCAGCCTGGAGAAGGCTCCAAGGAGACCTCACTGCGGTCTTTTAATATGAAGGGGCTTATGAAAAAGAGGGAGAAAGGTGAAATATTTTCAGGGGCCTGTAGTGACAGGACAAGGAGCAATGGTTTTAAACTGAAAGAGGTTAAGTTTAGATTGGACATAAGGAGCAAATTTATTGTGAGGGTGGGAGAACCTGGGACAGGTTGCCGAGAGTTGTGGATGCCCCCTGTCTTGAAGTGTTTAAGGCCAGGTTGGATGGAACTTCGAGCAACCTGGTCTGGTGCAAGGTGTCCCTGACCATGGCAGGGAGTTGAACTGGATGATCTTTAAAGGTCTCTTCTGACTCAAACCATTCTGTGATTATGTGATTATTTCAGTCTGATCTGGTGCCAAAATTTGCATTTGTTTACTGGCAAGGGCTAATATTTATACTGTACTTTAACAACTGTTGGCACTACTGCTCAATGAAGGTAAGCAAAATTCCTCTGTGTGAGTGGAAAAAATGTTCTTCAAGTTTAAGACGTGAGACCTCTAATATTTTCAGTCAGGGTAAATTTAATGATATTTAATGGACTGGGAAGCAGCAGTAGGAAAAAGGACCATAACCTTTGGAGGAGAGGAAGCCTATACTTCTTTTTGTTATTTTTATTTTTTTGCTTGCCAAGCATTGCCATTTATCAGGCGTCTCCTCTATCTCTAGCCCACCTTTAGACCTGCTAAGGACTGACTTGAAAAGACTCTCCACCTCATCAGTGCAGGGTGATGTTTGCTGCTGCAAAATGTGTTTCTGCAGCCAGCTGCCTGGCAAAGAAGGGAAGTCCCATCAGCTGCCTTTCAGCTTGAATTACTCACTTTTTGGCACAGCAGCAGGCTCTTTTTGGCCCAGTACAGGGTGCCTGGCACAGCAGAAGCAAGATCTTAGCTGCCACTTCTCTGCATCACAGCAGGAGCCCTTCAGCATCTTGCTTTTGTGTTGGGGCAGCCACTGGCAGGTGTTCCCCCTTGCAGAGCTGGAGCAGTAGGCTTTGCCACTGGTTAACTTGAACTTGTACTAGCCTAAGATGTGCTCTTAGTGAAAAAATGGGAGCCCCCGCTGCTTGTATGGATGCTAGAAACCTGGCTATTTGTATCAAATGTAGCACGGTCTGGAGCGTGTGTGTGCCACGGATTTCTCCTGGAAAGCTGCAGGCTTGGAAATCCTGGCAGTAACAGCAGCATCAAGAAATTGGATGTGTTTTAGTGGGGTTATTTGTGGGCAGAGAGTGGTGTGCTGTTTTTGAGCAGCTCTGTGGGCTTTGCCTGAGGTGCTCCCGGCAGCCCCTGTGAGTTCGTGGTGCAGCCTCGAGAAGCATGCTGCTGCAGCTTCCTCCGTGCTGAAAAGAGCAGTGCTGGTGGAGAAGCAGTCACTTTCCCTAGGAAAAGTCAATATGGGGGGTTTATGCACACACAAATTTTATTCGCTGGCATGCTGAGACGTTTGTCCTGACTCACATGTCAGCAGTGATGGGCCATTGGAGTGAGCGCCCAGCTGAGCAGAGCTGTGCCTAGCCAAAGATGCCTGCATGCCCCAGTGTACACCCAAATGCCATTCTGGCATAGCCCAAAGTTCTGGCAAACTTGGGGTATTTTTGCACAGTTTCTCCCCATCCATCCGCTTGCACAATGATCCGGTCCAGAGGGACTTTCTGGTTTGCAGAAGGTCATGTTGTGTTGCTCTGGTGTAAATGCTGCTTGGAGCTAGGGGAAAAGTTGTGCTAGATCCCTGTGGGCCCACCGATGGGTTGGAGCAGCAAAGACACACTTCTTTTGATGTAAAATTTCTTTTGAAAGGGAAAAATGTGCTTTTCTCAGCAGCAAATCTCTCATTGACTACAAGAACCATGGATCTGTAAACATCCATGAATATTTGCTGAACTGCTTCTGCTGCCCCTACAGCAGATCCTGAGGCTCCTCACACTCCGAGGGGGCTACAGCCTGCTTGTAGCATTCAGGGGTATTTTCAGTCACCTTTTTCACTGCTTAGTAAGGAGGGACTTTTTTTACTGTAGTTTCAGAGCAAACTGTCTGATGGCCTTTCTGTTTGTTTCAGGTGTTCTTCTGATGTGTCAGAACTGAATCTCACCCTTTATGACAAAAAAAAAAAACCCTTTATTTTGAATAAAATGGAAATATATGTGTGTAGTACACAGATCCTACTGAAAAGCAAATAGAGAGTGATTGTGGTCTCCCCTAGTTGAAGGTATGGTTACATTTGGTTGGTTGGTTGACTTTGTACAACCCTACTGTTTTGTTTTTAAAACAAATAGGCTATTATGCCCTGTTCATGTACTGGATGAGTGATAAAAGTGGTCCTCCTCATTCACCTGACACTGAGAGCTGGAGAAGAAACTGGAAAAATCCTCGTATGACTTGCACTATTGGGTTTTACATGTGGAGATGTTCCAGTAATGTACTGGATCACTTACTTCTTGGCATTATTTTTCCTCTGAGCTTTACATCTCATCCACTAGACCTTCTCAGCAGATGGGTTTTGAAGCTCCAGATACAGAGGTGCACAGGTCACGTATCTGGTGCCATGACACTGCCATTTGCCATCAGCTTGGAAAAAGATCGGGATGTCATTCTGAGAGAGTAGGGTGCCCCTGAGGACGGCAGGAACAGAAAAGGCATGAAACACAGGGGTAGTCTGTCCCTGAACAGGGGAGAAGCTGCACACTGGAAGTGTGGGGGAGAGCCCAGGCAGAGCTGAACACAGATTGACCCAAGACACTAAGGTCAAAAGGCAAATCCGCTTCTTGGAAGAGTTCCCAGTGCAGATAAGGAAACTTGGTGTTGGGGTGGTGCGTGTGGTGCCAGGGGTCAGGAGGCTGTCACTGCACTAAGTGCAGGGGAGGATTTCTATGACACGGGGAAAGGACACTCTGTGTCTGAGAGGAGGCAGGAAGAACCTGATCAGTTAAACCAGGAAAGCCAAGGCTGATGTGGGAGTGATGGCTCTCTAGCCCTGTGCGTAGCAGAGGGGAAGTTCCAGAGAAGATTTTGTTGGGACCAGGGGAAATGTGGTTACCAGCACTGAATACGTTTGAGCTCAAGTTAGAAGATGATTTTTTAGCCAGTAGAAGAACGAGACCTTGATTGGGGTGGTGGGACCAAAGCCTGGCTGGCTTTTGGGATGAAGCTCAGGAATAAAGTCAGTGGCTGACACTACCTCTGCCATATCAGGGCCTGAACATAGTTTTACCAAGAGTAGCAGCATGTCTTCAGGAATATTGAAAATAATGAGTATTGACTGTATTAAAGTACAAGTATATTAAGATACATCCACTCTGTCATAGCTCTGTACAGAAGGCATTAGGACAAAGCTGAGTAACAAAAGCAAATAGGACGTTAGGACAGCTTGCAAACAACAAAAAATAGAGAAATATCCTATAATATTCATGTTGAATTTGCAGGAACAGTGGCATTCAGCATCTTCAGTGCATGCCAGTGGTGGATATGCCTTTCCAGGGCTGGCACTTGAGCAGGTCTGCCACTCTCACTCTTGGCTGCAAATTTAGTGTTGGCATGGGCTGCTTCTTACTGCACTTTGCCTTATTTCAGCCCAACAGAGTCACCTCCTCAGCAGAGTGCTCACCAGATTGCCATGGGGTATGAATTAGGAGAGAAAATCCGGGAATTTTATAAGAACAGTACATTTATTGACAGCAGTTTGCTGTCCAGTGAAGCCAGAGTCTAGCAGATAATTGCTATGAGAAGTAGTTTTGACTCTTTTGCTCCTTTGTAAAGCACGACAGGAGTTGAGAACTTTTTCTCCCAAATTTGTACCAAGTGCAGTTTCAATGACTGTCTTGGCAGGTCGGTATCACAGATGTCTATTCCAAACTGGTGGATGATTGCTTTGTGCAAAGCCATTAATGAAATAATTTTTTCTTCCAGGAATGTGAAATTTGCTTATTTGATCCCTTTGCAGAGCAAAGCCATTTCTTACTGTAGCAGAAATATGTGCACAACTCAGTTCTTTCTGACCTGCCTATAGCTTTGTTTTCGTTGTGAGAATATAATTTGGAGTGTTTTTATTCCACATTGTTTCTTAATCTGTCTAGCCTAATATTTTCCAAACCCATGGTTTCTTTCCTTCTCTCTCTAATTTTCTATTACTAAGTCTTCCAGACCACTGAAAATATCTGAAATGTAAATTTTAGCAATTTTGGCACAGCACAAGTCGTCTTTTGGGTTGTAAGCAATGAGTGCTCTAGCAGAGTAAAGACAGGTTGAAAAACAACAAACAGGCTTCTTGCTGTGGGCTGATACTCAGGGTGGAGAACAGGGAAGATGGGGGTTATTACAACTGAATATGTACACTAAAATGAATGGATAAGATAACTGATGTGGAACTGTACAGAACAAAGATCTGGATGGTCTGCAAGTATGTATTACTGTGTTTAGGGTCTGATTCTGTTACATTCATGCAAAGTAAATATTCCATGGGTATTTCTTAAGAGAGGGATGGTTTTTTGTCAATGCCAGTCATTTTGTCATCAGTATTGTTGCCCAACCCCAGCTCCCATGTTCATGGTCTGTGTGTGGGACCAAGTGAGAGGAAGGAGGGAGGCAAGGGGTGAAGATCCCATGTGGCTGCAGAGATGGGGAGTGTGGAAAGGAGCTGAGGGGGATGGAGCAGGTTGAATGTCTCTGTCTATCAGAATAAATGTGCTGCTGCAGCCTCATAGGCCATACAAGAAAGAGCTAAAGGGTAAATAGGTCTGAGAAATGGCATGATGTTGAAACGGCATTACAAAGTGTAAATGTACACTTTGATATACCTTTTTCATCAAAAGATGTGCTTGATGGGCAAGTCTGGCTCTGCACCTTTGGTGGCAGAGCTGAGAGCCCTGTCTTGAGGTTTTACAGGTTTTTTGTCTAGTTGATGCCAGTCACAATGGGACTGTGGGCAGATCAGTCCTCCCCCACCTCCCACCAGCATGCTGGAAACAGCAGCAGAGCAGCAGAATTCCCTAGGAGAGCCCCATCAGCCTTCAGCTGGGTCCCAGTCAGACAGGACTTTCTTCCAGCAGCAATCCTTTTGGTCTTCAGCAGAGCTCAGGAGGAGGTTTATTTAAAGCCCTGGTCCTTTCTGTGGAGGAAGTAGGAAGCGCTTCCTCCCTGTAGATCTCTATCCAAAGCTTTTGTCCACTTTCTTACAGTCCCACCCTGCTTGGAGTCGCTCCAAAACCCAGCACGCCAGGGCTGTGTGCTATTGTTCAGCAGAGTCATCCTTTAGCTGCGGCTCCTCTCCTTTTCTAAAACACAGTTTGGGCACCAAAGTGCTGAAGAGCTCTGTCCTGGGCTAGGGGATGTATAAATGTCCATCTGTCTATCCTGCCCCACCATCCTCCTGCAGTTGGAAATGTCAGTTGCAGAGGAAATATGAGGGTCGACCTTCCTTTGGGAGGCTATTTGATTCTTGCGCTGAGTTTTAGTTGCAAAACTTAAAGGCGGTCTCAAAATAGGTCTGGCAAGTCATGATCTCTGCAATAGAGGATCAAGAAGCTAAAAAAATAATGTTAACTGCAAGAATGCGAGGGCCTAAAATGCTTTTAAGGTGCTACTGCTTACTCTCTTCAGAGCAGAGGTGGGGAAATGTGGGATTATTTCTGTTATGCTGCATTTATCTCAGAGCAGTCCAGCAGCAGGATCATGCCTGTGTTTGCAGGGGTGGTAGGAAGAGTCTGAATGACAGGCTCAGTCAGGGGAGAGTGTCACTTGGAGGATTTACCTGGTTCTTCCATGGTCCAGACTCACTTCAGCTGAGCAAATAAAACTTCATCTTCCTCTGGCAGGAACCTCTCCCCCAATGCCCGTGTGACTCCAAACATCTCTATCAGCTGTGGAACTGACTCCTCTGACCCTGAGGGTGGTGCATTTGCTGGCCTTCCCTTTTCAACATAGGTAGTGCCAACCAAGAGCTGTTAGCAAGCTTGAAGGCAAAGGGAAGCGGCCTTGCTGTTGTGTGCTGAAAGATGGTGTGTGCACACCCCAGGAGAAGGCACCACTTCAGAAACTTTAGATTCCTGCACCATCCTCCACCATCAGAGCCCTCCTTTTAACCACGGCTGCAGCCTTTAAACACTTTTTTCCTGTTCCTTTCAAGAGGAAAAAATAAATGATAAATTATTGTGTTGATCTTACGCAAATGTTGCATTTACGGAAAGATCTTGTTGACATGGTTTCTCACACAGGATACCTTCTCCTCCTGCAGAAAAGCTGCTGAAAGCTTCCAGGGAAATAGATAATGTTATTCTCGGGGAAGGGAAATAAAAAAAAATAAATAATTAAAAAAAAATCCAAACAAACAAAAAAACCCACCAAAAAACAAAAACAACAACAACACCACAACAAAAAGAACCACAAAAAACCAAACCAAACAAAAAAAACTAAAAAACACAAAAAAACCCCACCAACAAACAAACCCAACAAGGCAGCCTGGTATGGATCTAGTGTGGATCTTGGTTTGCAAAAGATGCAGAATTTGGTTTAGTAGGATTTTTTTAGTCCTGTTAGAAGTGGAGCGGACTAGTAGTTGATACCAGGTGTAGCTTAGGGTCTTTTCAGAGAGCAGAGTGATAAATTAAGAGGTTACAAAATGGCTGAGGTCAGTATCCTGACCACCTGCTGTGGCCATCCCCAGGAAAGCTTATCTGTCCATGGCCTGATATGTTAAAACCTCACGGATTAGGTGTTCTTCTTGCATTTGCTAAAATGGAAGTTCATTAAGATCCTCCCACCTGATAGAGCAGTTTTAAGGGGTTATCAGGAGTAGATTTTCTCCTTCGTCCTCTTCTCCTCGTGTGAACATGAAAGTCCATCTTCAACATCACTGTTGAGAGAAGGCGCATTTCCTGTTTTTGCGATTGAGACCTTCGCCGATGTGGCACCAAGGCGGTGGGACAGGATGTGCCCCATATGTGGTCTCAGGTGGAGGTCTGCTCTTCTCATCCCACGCCTGTTGGGATGCTTCCTGCTTCAAAACCATCACATCTCCTCCCTGTTACTATACCCAGTTAGGGAAGAAAATACACCCATTTGGCCACTACTGCCATCAATTAGATATAAATATAAAATTCAGCATGACTTGATTTTCCATTTGTTTCTTACCCAGCCTACTAACAGGGGCTCAGCTCCAGGCAGCCTTTACCCACAGCGCTCAGAAAAGCACATTTGGTGTGAGTAGTGCTGGGGATGGAGCCCTGTGGTGGAGGTTAATGAGAAAAGTGATGTCTTGAGTGCAGATTGCATGACTTGCTTCCAAGATGATTTGCATTGAAGTGTTAAATGCTACACAGAAATGCCAGAAAAAAGGATTTTCATAGGACTGTTCTTGGTGCCCCTAAAATTACCACTATCTCTTCTTCCTCCTCTGAAATGGAGCACTCCCTTTCTTGGAGATAGACAGTCATATTGTTCTTCTGCATAATTTATAGTGAATGCACTTAAGAGCAAATCAAATTCTTGAGTGCTCAGGATTAATGGAAGTTGCAACTGCTAAATATGTGGGCTGGGACTGGAGGTGTCCTGCTGTGCTGCTGCACCAACCTCCTCTTGTCTTGGTCTTGACTGCTGGGAGAGTCCAGTCACTGCTGTCCCTGATAGCTTGGTGAAGGGGTGGTGCCCATTTTTGTAGGGATTTTAGAGGAACTAGTCACAAAATGAAATGGTTTGCTGTTTTCTGGAGATAACTCTCCCGTTTTTAGTGATGGAAGCTGAAGTGAGAGGTGAGAGAAGCTATTACTGTATCCCTGAGCATCATGCATGGCCAGAGAGATGGTCTGTTGTATCACTGCTGGTCAAGAGCACCCACTGTGTTCAGGATCCACCTCACAGGAACAGTGCTCTGCTCATCCCCCGTGATCATTTGATCTGGAGTTCACACCATCAAGGCACTGCCTTGGGCACAAGCCCACGAGTGCTCTTGCAGGTGGTTGCCTGTGGGGAGCCACCAGCCTGGGTGTGCCTTGGCATGGGCAGTCCTTGCCACCCAGGGAGGACAGCAGGGCATTGCAGGACAGCTGGGTGTCCACATCCCAGCATAAATGTTGGTATAATCCAACACAAGGTGCTTGCCATTGTGTTCTCAAGGCACGAAGGCTGCCGTGATAATAACCTGAACACAAACCTTGCATCGTGTTCCTGGCGTGACACTTTGGTCCACGTCGTGTCCTGGATCCATGGCTTTCCTGCACAGGATAGTAGTTGCTGTAATTTCGGCTCCTTGGCTCTAAAAATGAATTTTTAAAAAACACTGTGAGATTGATACAGTCACATGCACCAACTTGAGTAATATCCTTAGCTATTCTAGAGCTTGGGCTGATTCCTACCAGCAGATTTGGTCTTGTGGTCCTTGAATTGCTGTATCCAGCAGAACCAGGTTCCTTCCTTGTGGGTGGGATGCTGTTCTCATGTAGTTATTTCACTCTCAGTTTTTAATTCACATCTTTGTAAGGAAAAAATCCAAGCAAGTTAAACTCTTAAGTTTGCTATTAGATTTGAAATTTGCTATTAGATTTCCGTGTTTTTTTTCCATTCAACAAAGAGGAAAATTAAGGTGTGAAACAATTTGATTACTGCCATTAGTGTTTACCACTGAAGGGGAAATAAAACACTGTTTTGAGAAAAATTTTCGTTTAGTAGAGTGTATTTTTACAAGGAATTTAACTAGTGGCTTTTGTGATGTTTTGAAGTGATGACCAGTTTAAAAAAAGAATGTACTTTAGAAATCTAGATTAATAAAATAAATGGGTGCATATATATTAGATTTAATATTTTTGGAACAAAAACAACCTGTATATCAGTAGTAGAAATTGTTAGCAATAGCTGTGTATTTGGAGGTTGAATATGTTGGTGACAAAGAATCTTTCTCTTTTGGTTGATTTTTTTTCCCCAGTATATCTTACTACTTTTAGTTAATGTTGAATTTTTCCTAGAGGTAGCTGGTTGGCATATCTCCAAATCCACATTTTGGAGCATCNTAGGTAGCCTCTCAAGGCATCATTTTCACTAAGGATACACCGGCTAAAAAATGCTTTTTTAGTTAAATAAAAAGGTTTCTTTTCACTCTTTGAAAGCAACCCAACTCTCTTCCCTGCTCTGTTTCAAAATAGCTACCCCGAAATCCCCTTGATTCCTCTAAGCCGTGTGTCTCAGCACAGTACCTGCAGCTGGGGAAGAGAAGGATGTCAGATCTTTTCCTTGTTTTTTCATTTAAGCATCATTAGCAGTGAGGATGGTCTTGCAGACCATGCCTGAGGACTGGATATCATCTGTCATTGTCTGGTTAGCTGGTGTCATTGCCCCCAGACTCTCTATCTTCTCCACACCAGTGGCTCTAATACTGCAGAATTTGCTCAGGTGCCATTGGCTGGCTCTTGTTACTGCTAGAGTTTGACTAATTCTTCTGATATTTAATCTGGGTTCCTTTCTCCCAGGGCTGTGACTGTGCTGTAGAGAATTTTTCTGTGATTTACCTTCATCAATTAAATAAATGCATCATAGGAAACTTCTAAAATCTAATGACAAAACAGCCCAACTGTGCTACTTCTGTGGTTTTAATTATATTAACAACACAGTGCCTTGTGCTAATTTTGGTCACTTTTCTTCCCTTTTTCTAAAAATGTTCTCTCTGATTTCCCAGTTCCCATCAGGAACCTTCTCCTGTCTTACAGGCCAGTACTCACTGAGTTTTATTAAAAATTATGTATTACAATACTATATTCAGTGAGCATGACGTGGGTTTTTCCTCGTGCAACCCAACCTTCCCAGAAAAAGACTTTGTGCACTAAGACATTGTGCAGACATGTTTTCCTTGATCTGCAATATTGTGTAAACAAACTAATTTTTTTAAGCCGTGCCAACTTTACACAGCGTCTGAAAAAATAGGACTGGCTGCTTCTCCCTTGGTTTTGTTTTAAAAAAAAGGACAAAGGGAGGAGATGAGGAAAATTCACTCATGATTTTCTTTTCCTGTCTGCAATTACAATCTGCATTACTGCCCAGACTGCTGCCACCCAAATTAACCCAATATCCTAACTTACTTGAAGTATTTCTGTGCTTTTCTTACTGCTTTGGGAATATTTGCCCTTTACAGTAATAAGCTCTCCTCCCTGAGCTGGAGAACATCATGGAGAGCTCCCCAAAGGACTGCCACATTTCTGGTCCTAACTCATTTATTACTCATTAGCAACAATTCATGAATGTTTGGGGGTACTTTGTGTTTCTTTTGCTTCTTTTCAGTAGTTTGTAACCATATCATCCATAGCAAACTCTCCTCTGCTGGTGGGGGTCAGTGTTGGTGGGCACAGTGGGTAGCAATGAGTGCAGCAGGTGCCAGCGTCCCCTGGCTCCTTGCTGTGACTCCAGCACCTGGAAAGATCCTGCCACTGTGATCTGCAAACGCCTCTTCACCACACACTTGTGATCCAAACCATAAAATGGTTCTCAGGTTTATTTACGCATGCTCAGTGTCAGTGACTAACTGATTTTTCCCTGTAAATCAGGAATATAATCCTGAATAAAGTGACTTCAGTAGATGGGAGCAACCCAGACACCTGTAAGCAAATTTATTCTGTTTTAGCCTTTGAAGCTGACTCCATGAAATGAATGTGCCAGCCTGGAAATATTTGTCTCACATAGCCACTTGCAGGGTTGGAGTGTTTGTAATTATATTCTTCTTTGGCAAGGTAGGGGGTAGGTGGTTATTTATAATGGATTTTCATCCCAGACATGGAATCAGGTTTTCAAGACCACACAGTTCCTGGGTATGTGTTTATGGATAAACTGACACAGTGAGGTGCCTCGAGGTCTCTTTACCAATTCACTTCACCTTTCGAAGGACATTCAATGAGCATTATGTGAATTGCTAGAGTTTGCTGAAACTGAAATGTGGGTGGTACACGGAGTGGTCCTTCCCCTTCACCCACTGTTTCTAGTAAACTTCTGGAAAGGATTGAACTTGAAAGTCAGTTGCAAATAACCGATGTTTCATATATAAATAAAAGCAGAATTCGTCACTGAAAGTGAAGAATTTTAAAAAACCATTTATTTACTTAGAGTGGTCTTTTCTTCACTTGTCAGGTTTCGTTTTTCTTTCTGTTTCCCCGAAGGCAGCAGAAGCAGTTTCAGCCCCTCTTGACACGAGCCTTTCGCATCTCAAACCCTGCAGGGTTTGAGTTTTTTGCGGCATTATTGATTAAGGTTTATCTTTTGTCTCCCTGCTTCTATTATTAGATTTTCAAGAGGTGAAGATACTCCTTTTTGCAATTCAGACTTTATCAAACGCTGTTACTTTTGGCCCCGCGTCTGCGGCCTGGGAAAATGACACAGGTGCTGCAGTGGCTGGTATGTGGGTGTCGGCTTTTGCCGCAGGGCAGGAAAGAAGTTCACATGAGTTTACCAGAAAGGACCAGATATCTATAGCAACGTATTTGTATATCCTGTGCCTTGTCTGTTGCAACGCTCGTTGCTTAGGATACTGACATTAAAACATGTAACAAAATCTGCTCTTCACTCTGGAGTTCATTATCTGTCCCAGCCCATGTAACTGCGCATTTCCCCCCACCAGCTCAGATCAGAACCGCTGACCAGCCCTTGGCAAAGCACGGTCCAGGGGATGTTGTTATAATCCTGTTTTGCAGCCTGTTGCTGCATGATCATTTTTCACCTAAACATTTGTCACTAGCCGTGGTGTCTGGGAACCCATCTCCCTCTTTCATCTTGGCCCACGGGAGCTGGAGGCTTCCTAAACACATCTGTGTGTTGAGTTGGTGTGAGCTGGTGCTACTGGTACATGAAAGGTATTCTCGAGGGTGTATTCCTGAACTGTGGCAACACAGATCTTTAGTGGCTGAGGCTTGCGTTTGGACTACCTGTGGGGAGTTTCTTGTGGGGTTTTGTTTGTTTGGTTTGGTTTGTTGTTTGTTTACAGGGGGTTTGTTTGGGGTTTTGTTTGCTTTTGTTGTTGTTGTTTTAATACAAGGATCGAACTTTTAAAAATAGAGCCTCAGTGGCAGATCTGATGCTTTAGGTGTTTTAATAAAAAATACCCTTCCACCCCCGTTGAAATGGTTCTTGCATTTCAGACCAACCCAGAGCAGTGTTTGCTGCCTGGCTTATGCGCTTCATTTTCTTTGGGCTCCTGCAGTCCTGTAGGCACTGTGCTACAGCTTCATGACTGTAACAGATTTGACACACTTATTCTGCTTTATAAGTGAGCACTGCAAGAGAAATGGTGCTACACTTCTCCCCCGCAAAGCAGATAGCTCAGATAATATGAAGAGTATTTGTTCTGTTTCTCTGTGCACTGTCTTTCTCAGCTGGAGAGCACCTCTGTCCTACAGACAGGCATTTCATCAATTTTCCTCTTTTTATTAGCACTAAATGAGTATCCAAGGGGGTTTGCACAAGGAAATACATCTCTGAGTTATTCCTCCTTTTGCAGCTGTAACTGATTCACTGAGAGGATCCCATCACGAGCTTGTTTCAAGGCGGTTTTGCTTTCACAAGCTTTGCAGTAAAAAGCTGGTTTGGTCTCTGGCTTTCTGGGTTACATGGTCAAAGCACGCTTCTACCGGCTGTAACTGGTGGTTGACAGAGAGTTCTTGTGAAAGTGAGATGCACTGAGCTTTGTTACAAGTATTTCAAATACTTCAGTGCGTGGATGCTGACAGCCGGTCCATCTGTTGGTAAAAACACAGAATTGCTACTTTAGCTGCTTCAGACTTTGCTACAGTTACTCACCCTGGTGCTGCATAACTGAATGCTGTGGTTTAACCCCAGCCCCCAGTGGGACCAGGAGGAGAATTGGGGGAAAAAAAGGTAAATCCATGGGTTGAGATAAGAACAGTTTAATAACTGAAATAAAATATTATTGTAATAATGTTGATAACAATTGTAATGAAAAGGGAGATAATAAAAAGAGAGAGAGAGGTAACATCTAAGAGAAACAAGAGATGTGCAGTACAATTGCTCTTTACCTGCTGGCCAGTGCCCAGTGCATCCCTGAGCAGTGATCAGCCCCCTGCCCTGACAATCCCCCCCAATTTATATTCTGAGCATGATAGTATGGAATATCCCTGTGTTCAGTTCACGTCCCCTGTCCTGGCTGTGCTCCTTCCAAATTTCTTGTGCACCTCCTCACTGGCAGAGCATGGGAAACTGAGAAGTCTTTGACTTGGGGTGAGCATAGCTCAGCAGCAACTAAAACTTCAGTGTGTCATCAACATTATTCTCATTCTCTAATCCAAAACACTGCCCCATGCCAGCTACTAGGAAGAACATGAACACTACCCCAGCTGAAACCAGGACACCAGTGTATGTCGTAGCCTCAGTAAAAGACCTTTTTGCTCATTTCTAGGCTTTTGCTATGAGATTGTTGCTGATTTTTTGTAAGCCTAGAAGGACAGAAGTTACATTCAGGTGGGAGTTCTCTGGCAGCTCGGTTTTGAGCCTGGCTAGAATTAATTAGAATTAGAACAGGCAGGAGCATCATGTAATTTTAACAAAAAATTTGGTGTGAAACTGGAACAAAAGCGCATCTGCATTTCCCCCTGTTTAAGCCTTATGTGGCCCAGCGTCTCTTTCATGAGCAGTGATTGACTTGCTAAGCCCTCAGCTCTGCATTTAGACTACCAAGCTGTTCCTTGTCTGATCACCTCAAGGGCATTCCTGCGATTGTTTTTCTTACTGCTATGATAGTGCCAGATGCTCTGAGGGCTTTTGCTCATCGAGGTAAGCAGGGACAGACTTTGCTGCAGTGAATGTGGCGTCGCTTCCCTGACTTTCAACCTGGTGTGATGGGAAATGAGGGAAAGGCAGGCTGTGCTGGAGTTTGGTCTCTAACTGCCCAGGGCAACGTTGGGTGCAAGCTTGTCTCTCCTGCCTTGCCTTCTACACCCACTGCAACAAGTGATTTAGGCTGGTAAAGGCTCGTTAAAAAAAAGCATCAAAACATAGCCCTAACCACAGGACTGACCAGAGCATCCCAGCCCTGCTCCCTGTGATTTCCATTAGCAGCCATCCTCTGAGTGGTCTTGTGGCTAAATCAGCTGCTGAGCCTCTGGAAAGTGATTTGATGAAAGCATTTTATAGCAATTGAATGAAATGTCAGTTGGATGCCAGCAGCAGGGGTTGCTGTCATGATTAATGAGATATTTAGGCATTTCATTTTGAAGGAGCTACCTGCTACACAATTTACTTCAAAGCTGTTTTTTTTTAGATGGGCTTTAATAAATTAATGTTAATATTGGTTATTTAATTATTCACATCAAATTGGTTACAACCTCAGGATTGCATTTGGGCTGAACACGTTAAGAAGCCTTTCAGAAAGCTCATATGCAAAAAAAAGGTTGTGTTCAGAGCATTGCACATCTGATATAAAGCAATGTAGAAGAGGAGGGAGGGTTGAAAAGGCCTGTAATCTTTTGAATGTAAAGATTGCTTGAATATAAAGCTTTTGAAGCTGATATTTAATGAGCATCTCTTCAAATAACAGGATGTATCTACCACTAGTAGTGAAATCTAGTAAGTGGAATTATTACCTTACCTCTCTGTTGTCTAGGGGTCTCTGCTTTTAAGGAAACAGGAGTAATAAAGGTATTAGAGGAAGAGGAAGAAATTGTATTAAACCTTTTCAAACCTCTTTTAACTACCAGTTGAAAGTTTTGCTGTCCTTAACCCTGCGAGTCAATAAAGCTGAGATAATTTCTGCTTAAAGCCCAGCTCCTGCATTAAGTGGGCTCTACTGTTGCTCCTGCCCCTCTCCCAGGGAATTCTGAGGCAGTGGTTGATGAGGCATGGGCTGCTAGACTCTAATTCTTACAAAGCACCTGGGAATCACGAAGTGAAGGGGCTCGCTGAAGGCTGGAAACTGCAGGCACCTCCTCACCCAAGGACAGGAACATACTGTTACAATTTCTGCTCTTAAAAAAAAAGGACCACATCTGATCCACTATTTGCTCCGAGCTGCTCTTTTCAGCAATTTGACTTCAACAGACTAGAATTTTGTGTTTTCTGCCCTCGGCACTGCAAGGATGACTATCCGGAGCAGGGAAGATTCAAAGATGGAAAGGCAGTGGCAGTAGCTGAGAGTCAGTGGTTTAACTGGAGGGCAGCGTCATCTCTCCTGGGGGTGATGCTGGCAGGGACGAGGAGCTGTAGCATCCCTGCATGTTGGGGGCAAGCGTATGTCAGGTATGTCGAGAAAACTCTGCAATATAATGTACAAAAATACAGCTTTGGAGTTGAAATATTGGCAGCTTTTCTGGAAAACAGAAGTGCTAATGATAACACACTTGTCTGTTAAGCCTGATGCACGGAACTAACGAGCAGCTGGCTGGGTTTTGTCTCTGAGCATTAAGCCACAGAGCAGGATGTGGATTTTTTACATTGCTGAGGCAGTGCACAGACTAAGTGGAATACAAATAAAACAAGCTTACATTCTGCTGTAGAGCAACTTATTTTTTGCTGACCTTTAGCATTTTAAATTTTTTTTTGGTTCTTATGCATGCTTGGAATTTTTGCACTCTGGGAAGTGCTTAGCTCCTGTTTTTCCTGGACTCTGCATGCTTTGCAGCTCAGCTCTTGCGGTTTCCAGGTAGTCTGCAGTGTTGGCCTGTTACTAACCTGTCTTCTGCATTGACTCTGAGCAAACACAACAGGCACAGCAGTCTGTGCAGAGAAATGCCATTTATGCAAACCAGTCACAGGGGTTTGGATGTGGCTTTGTGCACACTTGTGAATGAACTTCTTGAATTTGGGGAACGACATGCAGCTCAACCTCTAGCTTGGCAGCACAGTTTGATATTGCTAGGTGGCCATGAAAGACTGCAAGGAATAAAAGCCAGAAATTATCAAGGTTTTGTTTTTTTCCTGTTGTTGCCTAAGTGCAGATTGACCATCTTTTATTTTGCTGAAGGATGGTCTAGCACAGTTTGGTATTGCTAGGTAGCCATGAAAGACTGCAAGGGATAAAAGCCAGAAATTATCAAGGTTTTGTTTTTTTCCTGTTGTTGCCTAAGTGCAAATTTGCCATCTTTCATTTTGCTGAAGGAGCTGTCCTGTTGCTGGGCAGTCTCACTTTGTGTGGTACAACATGGGCATTGTCAAGAGAGAGGACAGACCCAGCCCTCTTCTGATATCCTGATGAAATCCTGAATTGAAATGCGCTTTGGCCCTTGTGGGGGAATAGTGAACCTACCGAATAAGCTTCTCTAGTAGTATAAATCCCAGTAAACCTGAAAAGAACTGCTTTGCCAAACATTTGGCTTTTAAAAGCCGTATTCTCTGATTCTCTGGGAGGGCTGGAAAGGATGAAATCCCTTGTGCTGGTGCTGCTGTCGCAGTGATCCATCTGCTCATGCTGCCTCCACGGCTGAGAAAAAGAGGGAGAAGTCTTTTGGGGTGCTGCAGTTGAGCATGGGCTGTGCTGAGCTTACCCTTGCTTACACCCTCCTGTGACCCTCGGGTGCCACAAGGAGCCCAGCAGCAGGCCCCTACTGCTGTGGGGCAAGGGATGCAGGGAGGGAGGAGAAGCCGTGTAAGCCAAAGGGTTTCAAAGAGCATCTGGACAATGCAAACGTGACTGGCACGGAGCCACCTGCCCTTCCTGCTTCTTGTTCAGCTGCATTTACTTTCACTTTTGAATAGATGAATTTTACTTTTCATCACTGCTGCTGTCCCTGCCCACTCTGTCATCACAGCAGATCAACCTGTGTAGGAATCCGGAGCTGGGCATTGCAAGCCATGTGATGGAGGAGTGGGATTGCAGCAGAGAACTAAAACACTGAGCTTTATTATTTCCCATATAATAAGGATTACTAATAAGAATTAATATTTCCCAAATACTTCCTCCCAAACTACCTTCTCTTCCACAGCATATTAGTCACTGGGAGAGCCTAGAAGAGAGGAAAGGAAGCCAAATTAAATGAGGTCTTTTCCTGGTGATTTATAGCATCCTTTTTCTCCTCTTTACCCCTTGCCCCAGGGGGACCCTCTGTTTCTGGCACGGCTCTACCTCTCCCCAACCCCTCTCTGCCTTGTGTGGCTGGAGCTCATGCAGATTTTCTTTTGCTTTGCAGCTGCTGAACCCAGACCCAGAAGAGGATGGGGAAGCAGAACAGCAAGCTGCGCCCCGAGGTGCTCCAGGACCTGCGTGAGAACACTGAGTTCACAGACCACGAGCTGCAGGAGTGGTACAAGGGCTTCCTAAAAGATTGCCCCACGGGCCATTTGACTGTAGAAGAGTTTAAAAAAATATATGCAAATTTTTTTCCCTATGGCGACGCGTCGAAGTTTGCGGAGCACGTCTTCCGCACCTTTGACACCAACGGCGACGGGACGATTGACTTTAGGGAATTCATCATCGCCCTGAGCGTCACGTCCCGGGGCAAGCTGGAACAGAAGCTGAAGTGGGCGTTTAGTATGTACGACCTGGATGGCAACGGGTACATCAGCCGTGGGGAAATGCTAGAAATAGTGCAGGTGAGGCGTTACCTCTATTGGACATCTTATTTGTGTTGCTGTATCCTCTTCACCATGAGATAGCTGGAGCTGGAGATGAGAGGTGTGCTGAGCTGGGTCACTCCTGCCCCAGGGACGTTCCTGAGCCCCTGATCCCCAAAGGGACCCATGGTGGGACCTACAAGATGCAGATGAGGAAAGGGCCTGAGATATGAACGAGGCACTGGCAGCTGGCCTGCAGCCAAAATTCTGCAGCTCTCCCTGGGGGTTTCTTCGTGTGATGTTCATGCGATCAAAAAACCCTAAATGCAAATTCTATTGACGTGATTAACCTCAGAATTAATGCTTTGAATCTTCAAATCTGAGTCAATGTGAACTCTGGGTGAAAGGCTGTAGCATGCCTTTGTCTCCCAAAGGCAGAGGACAGGTAGACCACAGGATGTAGTGGGGGCAGGCAGCGCAGTCCCCTGTGCCCCTACCCCGTGTGCTGGCAGAGTTTTGGCCTCGGCAGTGGCTGCTTGTCACACACTGTGCGGCTGTGTGTCCTGTGCAGTGCAAGGGAGTCATCTATCAGCCAGTGCCCTGACACTTGGTCCTTGTGGCTGAGGTGGGATCATTCAGGGGGAAGGCTAGGCCTGCAGACACTCCAAAGCAGTCTTATCATTATTCATGTTGTTGTAAGTCTGAAGGTGCATTTCCTTACCCATCCACAAAGAAAACCCCTATTTCTGTATATTCATGTTCACCATAATCCATGCAGCACCCCACATGCATACCTGTAACTGGGTGGAGGATGAGAGCCAGATAAAGAGGAGATGGGTCAGCCCAGCTGCAGAAAAGAGGGTTGCACACCGTTGTCTCCTGTATTTTAGCTCAGTCCTGCTCATACATTATTCTGATTTTCAGTTAAACTGACCCAACACTTCTTTCGAAGCATGAATGAATACAGGAAGGAAAAATAACAAAGCTGCAGTCAGAAATTCCCATTCATTTAGGTTTATAAAGTCCTGCTGCTACCTGCCAGGGTTGGCTGCCTTTTTTTGTTGCTACAGGTTTAAATTCTTTTTCTCTGTCCCCTGCTTTATCATTTGGGTTGTGTTTTTCTGTTATCTCTTTTTTTAAACTTCATTTTTTTTTAATACTCAGGCAATTTACAAAATGGTTTCGTCAGTAATGAAAATGCCAGAGGATGAGTCCACTCCTGAGAAGCGAACAGACAAGATCTTCAGACAGATGGACACAAACAATGACGGTAGGATTCCCACTGGTACCCCTTCCTAAGCTCTAGAAATAGAGATTTTTAGCCCAGCCTTGGTAGATGTGAGAATTTGGGGAGAGAGGGTAGGGATGTCCCCACTGGTGCCTCTGATCTCTGCCTGGCCTCACTGAGCAGGATAAATAGGGTGAATAAGTGAGCAGAGAGCAGAGGGTGAATTCTCCTGCTGGGGGGGCTGGTAGGGGAGCAGTCCTTCGCTGACATTTCACGGGTGAATCCCCTTCTGCAAAGGCTCCTCTGAAATTCCCGTGTCCATTGTCTTTGGATTATTTTCTCTGGGCATAGCACAAACTTGGCACAAGGTTTTGGTGTGTATACATACATGGTCACACACCTCTGTTGCACTAGGAGCATCAGGGGGATGTAGCAGCTCCCAAGCCAGGTTGTGGAGCTCCTTGATAAATTATCTGACAGTGTACCCGTCACCTGTGCTGGCTCATTTCCTTGGGTTAGAAAAATACAGGCAAGAAATGATCAATTTCCTCCTCTCATCAGCCTGATGACATGTTTCCTCTATTCCCAGTTGAGGTGGAGCTTTTCCCTAGGAATTACCCTGTCAGAGGCTGAGATGGCAACTGCCCACATCAAAATCAGGAGCTGTGTCCTACTGATTTGCTCAGTGGGAGCAGAGATTTAATTCTAGCACTGAGATATGGAGACCTGAAAAAATACCATCTTATGGTTTTATTTAAGAGGGGAAAGGGTTTTATTTAAGAGAATTTTATGGCTGCATTTTGGTGTCTGCTGCTGCAGTCCCCAGGGCAAATTCCTGGCCTTGCTGAAGTCCTCAAGTATTTTACCTTTGACTTCATCAAAACTAGCAGTTCGTCCTCTGGCTTGACATGTGTGGGGCCCTAAAATAACATGATTAAAATATTTTTGGTCTGCAGAAAGTAGCAGTGCATGCAGATTTTTAACAGAGTAGTGGTTCCAAAATCTGTCATATATATGCATCCTCTATCTGTTGCACTTTGTTGCTGAAATAAAATCATCCTATTCCCAGTAAAATATCAGCCCTGCAAGCCATGTAGTGCCAAGGAATATCATCTGTATGTGTGTGTCTGGTGGCTGAAGATGTTTCTTCCCCATCTCACTATTGGGCATTGCAAATGGATTTTGATTTGGGCTTTGCTTTTGAGTAATACAAGGCAAAGGGCTAACTAATAAATATCCTGATAATTAGGAGACCTCTGCTTTTGTCAAAAACACTTGGTTTAGAAACATTCGCTTAAAAGCCAGAAATTAGTGTGCCACAGGTTTTTGAGCTTCTGTAATTTCTACAAGAGGAAGGCTTGCTCATTCATGGAATCATAGAACTATGTCCCTAAGTGCCACATCTACACGTCTTTTAAATGCCCTGGGCAGTCTGTTCCAATGCTTGACAACCCTTTTGGGGAAGAAATTTTTCCCAATAACCAATCTAAACCTTCCTTGGTGCAACTTGAGGCCATTTCCTCTTGCCCCGTTGCTTGTTACTTGAGAGAGGAGTTCCTCCTTGTTCCGCCTGTTTTGGGTGCTGGCCCCAGGGTCATTCCTCTTCCGTCCCTACAACAGGCTGGTGGCGTCCTGGGGCTGGTGCAAACTGGCACAGTGAGCTGGTGCCTCTCTCTCTTTGGGTGCATCTGGCCAAGAGTGACAGCAGGCACCTCCCAAGTGCAAGATGTTTGTGTGTGGGTCCTGTCTCGAGCATAGCAGTTTGGGGTGGGTAAGGATAGCCCTGGAGTGTTGTGTGAGGGTAGGGTGGATGAACGCACGAGCTAAATGGGAGATCACTAGACAGGATGTCTGGGATGCAGCAAATGCTTGTCTTCTCCTGTTCATAGGGAAAACTGTTTCATTTTTCATTAATGTTGCCATGTCCTATTTTGCCGTGGTTCTGAGTGCTGGAGCAGGGGAGTATGGTGCTAGCTAACTGCCAGGGGGCTGGTCACCCCACAATGAGGTCTGAAAGACCAGATGGAATATTTTCTGCTTGCTGTACCATGCTGTGCCATGCCATTCCACAGGAATGTTGGAACCCGGGGACGTTGGGGTGGTTGCTTCTTCAGAGATCAATTTTCAGACCCTCAGACTGTTACGAGGTCCATCCAAGTCAGTTCCTCTGGCCTAAATTAAAGATGTGTCAACCAGAAGTGCTCAGGAGCAACACACAGCAGTAGGTGTGCCCCAGGGTTGGCTTTGCTTGTAAAGAAAGAAAAAAAAACCCCATCCTGTTCCTGTACACCCAGCAGGGCATAGCAAGTGACTTGCAGAGTCATGGAATCATGGAATAATTTGGATTGGAAGGGGCCTTTGAAGGTCATCTAGCCCAACACCCCTGCAATGAGCAGAGACATCTTGAACAAGATCAGGTTGCTCAAACCCTGGCCAACCATGTAGGTGCCAGAGAAGCCATGACTGCTCAGCCCTATGTGACACAAGAAACAAGAGGACAAAGTGGGGATATTTGGAATATTTAGGTTTAAAGTGTTGTAGTAATACAAGCATCATTTCGAAGCATACATGTGTTCAGGTACCATACCTTGTGTTCATGTGTCATGTTATTTGTATAGTCTGGTTCTGAGCAAAAAGCTGCCAAATGGTATTAGAACAGTTGTTCTTAGATTTGGGACTGTCTTTTTAAATAAAAAAATAGCAATTATTATGCTGGATTGTTTTGCAGAAGAAAAATGCGTTTGGGCTTAAAGGCTTGAGTAGGATTTAGCTGCTGTGCATTGCACTAAATTCCCCTCGATGCCTTTGCGATAGATTAAATAAATGTTACGTTGCCTCGGTGAGGAGGGATTCTTTGCTACAGCAATGGTGGCAGGCGCAACTGACTTTTAAAAAATGATTTTCATTTTGGTTTTCCTTCCTCTCAGGTAAACTGTCGCTGGAAGAGTTCATCAAAGGTGCCAAGAGCGATCCCTCCATCGTGCGGTTGTTACAGTGCGACCCCAGTAGCGCGAGTCAATTCTGATAAAAGCGGACAGTGTGTGCTCAGAGAATCTCGGCTTGTGTCCTTCAAGCTTTGCTCGCAAACGGATGCCTTCTCAACCATCCCTCCACACTTTGCGGATAAGATCCCGTTGCCAGATCGTGTGTGTGCGTGTGTCCGAGCGAACCAGCCCTCGCTCCCCCCACTAACACCAGTGCAGTTCTCCTGCGGCAGCTCCGTTTCTGCTTCCCTGTAATGTTACGATTCACTCTGCACATTTTAAACATTAATCGAAAGGTATGTTTACATGCAGCTACAAGAGAGTTCAATGGCTGGTGAGATACCACTTCACTTAGTCCGTGAGAAAGGTGATGTTCCTGTAGTTCCCGAGAAGATGCTAGGTAGGACTTTTACCCAAAATAGCAGATGGTAGATAATTTATTTTGCTTCAGAAATTACTATGTTGAAAAAAAAAAAAGAAAAAAAAAAAGTGGACTGAATGGAGTAGAAAGTTAAAAAAAAGAAAAAGAAAAAAGAAAAAAAAAAGCAGCTTTCCTGGGCATGGTTCCAATTTTCTTTTTGAGGAAAATTGCTTGCACTTATCTAATGGTCTTTACTTTCTTTTAATATATATATAAATTATATATATATGGTGAAGTAAAATTTTAAATATTTAGGTCATCTATTTAAGGCATAAAATAGGATTCAAGCTTTGTTTCTTCTAGTCGTCTGTGATTTATTCAAATCTTGGAGATTGTTTTTTTGTGATATTTATGCATTAGCAAATTGCTGTTCCAAAAGAAATGCATGACTAGCAGTTTGTGGATATTTCACTCTGTTTAATTCCTGAATGCAAATATTTGTTCATTTTTACTGTCAGTCATTCCAGCATTACTGTATTAACAAAAGACCTGAAAGGAGTTCATCCTCATTTTGTATTTCTCAGTGGAGTCCTACTTTCTGGTGGTTGCTGCGTTAAATGGCTTTTGAGTGCCCCGAGGTGATGTGACTGGCACTGCTGTTCTCGACTTGGCTACACTTCCTCCCTTTTGCTGTTGATATGTTAATAGTCTTGTGCATTCCAGTGTTATTTAATATCTGCCTAATGCCAAGAAATATTAATTGAAATAAAAGACTACTTTTCTTGTCACTGCCTGTTTTGGTCTAAGCCATGCACCAAGTTCCTGGCATAAGGTATTTGGGGAAGGGCAAGGATGGCTCCCTGCATGTCTCCCAGTCTTGTCCGAGATACGTTGCCGTTTAAGTACGTAGGGATTTTGGGAGCTGGCTGTTGTGGCTGGGTTAACACAGTGGTGTTGGTGCCTGTGGGATCCAGCTGCATCCCAGCTGAATCCAGGGTAAAGATTGCAGGAAGGAATTTCTGCTGGATGCCGAGCAACTCAAGGCAATGAAGGAAAAGCTGCTGGCCCTGCTGCGTGACCACAGCTTTACAAAATAAAACTCCTGTCAGGTACCGGGTACTTGCTGTTGGACTAACATTTGACATTGGTAGCATGGGAAGCAGTTTTCTCCACATTCATCAGGTGTGCAAGTAGTTGCATAAGCCTGCCCTCTCTGCAAAATAAAGTGTCAAAAAATTATTTGGCCTGAAGTCAATGTTGAGCATGTAATGAAGAGATTTTTTTCTGTGTAGAATGTTCTAGTAGTGGTCATGTGATAATACTTTAATATTAAAAGAAAGAGAGAGAAATGTTTGCAATATCCAAGTGGAAATGCATTTAGTCAGACTTGGTCCACAATACAAACTTGTGTCAGGGTTGCCAAGCAAAAGACTATGTTCATTTTTTCCCCTGGAAATTCAAATTTTGACAATTAAACCAAAGTCCTTTCAACCACAACACCCTGCTAATGAGGCAACCCTGAAAGGATGCTAATCAGAAGCCTGCCTGCTTTCCCAGGGCGAGCCCAGCAAAAAAGCCCAACTATTAAAAAAAAAGTAATTCCATGGTTGCTGATAGCCTGTCTCCAGCCTGCTTTTGTTCATGCTGTCAGTCTGCCTGCCAGAAGATGCTGGATATTAGGTATGCTGCAGATGTTCTTACACTAATGACTCTTCTTGCATGGGCTAGGTCCAAAAGCAGCTGTTCAGATGTGAATTGGCCACCATGGGCTTTATCATTTCTATATCGTTCTGAGAGTGTGAAAAAATGTCTTTGACCTTATCCTGGAATGGTACCTCTGAGGTGGACCACAACATTTGCATTGTTCGTGCATTCTTGAAATGAGTCAGGCATATCTTCAGTCAAGCATTGCATTATATCTTAGGTACCAAAGACGTAAAAACTGTTTTGCGGTAGCATTCATAAATGCAGCAGTTCTTCTGTCATCATTCATTGGCTCCTCTAAGTGGAAATATTACTGCCTTTTCCTGGCATCTCACTTCTTCTGGTTTACTCTGCTGTCTGCAGTGAATAGCAAGTGAATAACAAGTTTAAGTAGTTTAACAAAGCCCAAACTTTTCTCATTTTGGGAAAAAAAAATCTCCTTACAGAAGCTTATTTTGACCTTGTTTTTGCAGAAAGAAAATTAAAGTATCTAAATTTTAGAGGTTAGAAAGTTCCCATTTCTTTGATGTTACAGTTTTTTCTCTGAAGTGGGCCAAGGTATCCATGATGGAGTTTGCTGCCTGCCATGGTCTGACAAGCCCCTGCACAGCCCTGTGCTGACACTGGGATTGTGTCCTGCTTCATTGGACCAAATTTCTTCTGTCTTTCCCTTTGCCTCTTTAAACTTTCCAGTCCCAGATTTGGGCGTCTTTCAGTTATCCCTCACTGTTTTCATAGCTTTTAAGGAGTTTCTTCTTTTCAGGGCAAGATGATTTCATTTCAGACTGGGACTGGCACAAATTATGTAAGGTGCTCCCAGCTTGCCTTTCGGGAAGAAGTGAAAGAAGATGCCCAGGAAAGGTGGTCGTGCATGGCATCCTAGGGAAAATGAGAGATGCTCTGAAGCCCAACCAGGCTGAGCTTTTCAAAGACGGCTTCTGATATGGGGAACCTTTTAATTAAAAGGCCAGCTAAGTACTGGAAAGGGTTTTATCTGCTGCTGCCAAGCAGCTCTCTTAAAATCAGACCTGCTTCAGAGGCTGAGGTTGTGCATCCACAGTCACTGGGTAACTTTGATCATCTTGGCTGTGCTTGAGCAGCCCCTCGGAGGATGTCTCTGCTTTCCTGACTGATAACGAGGACTCAGAGGGGAGAACCATTTCCAGACTCCTTCTCCAGGATGATCATTTGCATGTGGATACAAGCAGAATTCAAAACCCATGGAGAAATCAATGAAAAGATAAGAGAGCTTTACTGCTTGCTGGGCTCCCAGGAATGTCTTTCATAGAGGGACTATTGTGTAGAGGGGTTAATCATTTGGAAAATGAAGTCCAGGTGATTAATAGAAAACTTCAACTTGCTAAGTGGTTTAAGTGTTTTTGTGAATTGTATTTTTAGTCAAAAATGGAGTCAAACTTAGCAAAAATAGTGTAGCACAAAAATATCTCACCACTGTGTCCATTTTTACCTCACTTTAATAACCTATGTGATTATTTTTTCGCTATGGAGATATCTAACACTCTGAAAGCTCTGGCTAATTACTACATAAATTCAGGCTTTTCTGTATGAATTCCAGGTCTTGTTAAGCTAATTCAGAATTATGTCATTGGCTATCAGATAAAGTCTGTCTGTTTGCACCCAAACTCCAGCGTGGTAGACAGAGGTGCTTGGGTTCAGTCTTAGATGTTTCAATTGGCCCTTTGTTTTTAAATCAGGCCCTTTGCAATGTATTTTTAGTATTAGCATCTGAGTAATAAACTCCTGTGAAGAACAACGTGAACATTTCTGCAAGCACGGGGCAGATGGTCTCCATGGATAGTCCTCGATCCATTATGCAGGGCTCTATTCATATTTAAAGGTTAGGAACAGCCATTGACTTTAATGGTCCAGTGGGCAGACTGGCATTTTGAGCTCCCTGTGCGGCACCATGGCAGACACTGTGCTGATGAACCTGATAATTGCTGTTATCTCTTTTGGGAGGAGAGATGCTTTATTGAAAAGCAGGAAAGAAGGAAAAGGGTGGGAGAGGAAAGCAGAGCATCTCTCTGTGTAGGAGCTTTGGAGACGTGCCTGCATCGCTGGGAGCAGCGTGCCTGCAAGCAGACCTTACCTGATGCCCACGTGTATCCAGTGTGGTGGTGAGGATGCAGACACACTTCTGAACACTCTCATGTTCACTGTGGCTAAAGGGCAACCAGTGCATCACCAGAGGGTCAGGTTAAACCCAGGCTTTCAGCCATGTCACACGAATCAGAAACCACTGCCAGGAGGGGGCAAGGAACTGTCATGGCAGCTGCCTCGTGTCTTCAGGGACAGACGGGCAAGGTCACGACCACCAGCTGGGTGGGTTATTTTAAGAGCTAGCTGGCTCTTCCTGATGGAGGAACAATTTATCACAAATAAAATCTGTATTGACTGGGCTGTCACTAGAGGGAATTGTCTCTTGCATGAAGATGAGAAGCAGGATCCCCTCCTAGCTCCTCTCCACGCACATTCCCACACCTTGGTGCTTGGTGTTGCTGGGGCCTGGGTGGGTCATGCTCAGCTCCCTCAAACCCTTTCTGCCTGTGGACTGTAGCTTTGAACACATCTTTAATGTCTTTTCTACCCTGTACCTGGCACTGGGAGCTGCACACTAAACCTCTGGGCACTGCCAGCTCACAGCTGTGCTCCCGGGGCACCCACCCCAGCATTTTTTTTTACCTTTCCAAAACAATGCAACTCTTTTGCCCGGCACTTTGGCAGCTTCCTTTGCCTTAACTTTTTTTTTCCTTTGCATAAGCTGTTCCATGCAGCAGTATGGGAACTTAGTGCAGAACGTAGGTCACACTCTAAAATCCAAGTTGGTCACAGATATATTACAGCAAATACGACAAATTACATGCTGGGTGGAATTTGCCTCTGCAGCGTTTCCCAGGCCATTCTGCAGGAAATGAGGTGTAAGCAAGGGAGCCTGGTTTTCTCTGGCACTTGGCTGTGCCTTCTCTTTCCCAGCACTGGGGATGGGGTTGCACTGCAGCAGAGAACAGGAGCAGGGACAAGTCCTGCCTAAGGGTCCCATCGTGTCAAAGTCACGCACAACATAAACTTCCATTGTTTTTCCCAAGTCAGGACACAGACACCTTTCCAGTCACTCTTTGCATTTTGCTTTTTAGTTTGCAAGTAAGTACTGTTCTTAAAGCCTAATGTGGGTATGTATACACTGAGACAGGATTAAATCCAGAATTTCTTCAGCAACATGTGGAGAAAAGTAGCTTGAGAGGAGACCTTTTTGCTTTCTACAACTACCTGTTAGGAGGTTGTAGCCAGGTGGGGACTGGTCTCATCTCCCAGGAAGCCAGTGACAGGATGAGAGGAAATGGCCTCAAGTTGCACCAAGGGAGGCTTAGGAATGTTAGGAACAATTTCTTCACTGAAAATGTAATCAAGCATTGGAACAGGCTGCCCAAGGAAGTGATTGAGTCGTCATCCCTGGAGGTATTTAAAGATGTGTAGATGCGGCTGTGATTTACTGGTGGACTCTTAAGACCTTACAGGTCTTTTCCAACCTAAATGATTGCACAATTCTGTGACTGCTGTGGCTATGTGTGGTTCTGCTTCAGTCATTCCTCACTCACAAGAGCAGCCATGTATTTCTTCTATGTATTAAAGCACCTCTAATCCTTCCTTGACTTGTTTGCACGAGAGGAAGATGCAAACTGCTATGTCCCACTGGTGTCTCCATTGTAGGTACATGCATGAAGGAACACCTTGCTCCTCCCATGTGGGGTTTTGGTTGTAACCAGTACTGTGCTGAGCCTGCAGCAGTGATTGTGAACTCCAAAGGAGGTATCTGGCAGGCAGATACCCTTTCATCTCTGTAGGACCCTTGTTCCTGCTTCTAAGAACTGTTCTACTGCATCTTTGAAGTTTCCTACTGCATCCTCACCATGGCGGTGGCTGCAGGGACAGCCCATCCCACACTTTCTGCATGTAGCCATGAGACTGTGCTGGAGATCTGTGGAGCAGGTCTGGGGTGTTCCTTGCCCAGGTCTTAAACTAAACACGAATAATGAGCAATAAGAGAAATCAGGTTTGTTTGAAGAAACACTGAGATGCCCAGGCTCAGAGGAGAGTGCCAACTAACTCAATAGGATATTGGCCCATCCCCTCTTATGGAGAAACAGAACTGGGTTAGGGAGAAACAGTGCTGGTACAGATAATCCCCTGCCTGAAGCTGGAATTTGTCTTCCATTGGGGTTGTTCAGGAGCAAGATGTCTTTGTGAATAGTTTTTAAAGTGTTTTGGGAACAGCCAGGGGAAATGCCATGTGCTGAGCATCACCGCATGGAGCTGGGAGCGTCATCCTCCTGGGGACACTGAGCCCTCATTTGCTACAGCTCATAAGAGCAGCAGCTTCCCATCTCCAGCTCCCTCTGGATTTCTGTGTGGGAGCTTTGGCCTCCCCACTCTGGTGCAAAGGTTCAGTTGCACAGCGGGGGTGGGAGAAGGGACCCGTCCTCCCACCAGACCCAGCTGGTGTGAACAAACACCCTGCTCCTGGGGCTGCAGCAATGACTGAGCACATGTGTTTTTCCTCTTCTTTTCTTTGATATTTTCCTGGACCCTTTTCAGGGCAAATTCCACTGCTGAGCAGATGCTGTGGGCACAGTGCTGGCAGCTGGTTCCTCAGGGAAAACGTGAGTGCACCGACTGTGCCTTAATATGCCATTAATGATCAGGAAAAAACACAAACATTACAGATACTTTTCTTGGAGAAAATAAAATAAACTCAGCTAATTGAGATGTTAGTTTAGTTAGTTAGTTAGTTAGTTGCACAGCCATGGTTATTCCTTTGCTGCTTTCCTTATGAATTATTAATACCTGTGAGGCTCACGACAAGCAGGTTTGATGCCTGCAAAAGGACACAGGCAGTGCCATTGCAGGTGTGTGGTGACACCAAGGAGCAGGTCTTGGTGGACAGTGCTGGTGTTTGAAATGGGTTGCAGGTGCCAGGGTTTACCCCACACTGCGCCATCCTCCATCTCACCAGCATCGTGTGCAGTGATGCCTGAGGGAACTGCTGCTGCTGGACACCCTGACCCCTCTGGAGAAATGTGATCTTTGGGGAAACTGGCTTTCAGAGCCTTGCTGTGCCCCACCTGGGTAACCCGGGGGCTAAAGTTAATCGTGTGTAAAAGAAGAACTTCACTTTTAAGCAGGAGTGGCTTAAGTCAGTTTTAAAAGCAGCTGTTGAACTCTTCTGAATTACTTGGCAGGGAATTCCACAGCCACTTCTCACAGTGCTGCTGGTGCTTCAGGCACGTCTCCACCAGTCCCCTGTGGGACCTGCTGACAGCTGCAGCCCTGTGCGGCAGGGCTTCTCCAGCAGCCCCTGTGGGACTCCAGCTGCCCCATGAGGATCCCAATGTCTTTTGGCATCATGGGCCAAGGCATCATGGGGCACATTGGGGAAACCTTCAGGATTGCTCACTTGATGAAACTCACCAACTCCAGGTCTGCTCAGACCTTTAACAACTGCCAGCTAGAAACTGTGGGAAAAAAAAAAGAAAAAAAAAAAAAA
>VYZR01019585.1:0-36941 GCA_013400675.1 Oxylabes madagascariensis | reverse complement strand
TGGGCCGGGCCGGCTCAAATTCCGCTCCGTCCAGGATTTCTCCCAGCTCCAAGGACACTTGACCTGTAAGGTGAGGGAGCTGATCTTTACACTAAGCCAGTTGAGTAATTGGGAGTTTAATTTCTTTCTCACTTTCACAAAGACAGAGATCCTGGAATAAATACATTACTTCTGTGTGGAGCAGGAACATAAAATTGCACCCAAAGGAAAGTCCTTAGTCTGTAACTTACTCCACTCCTGAAATACTCCAGTGCCCATATTAAGTTTATTAATGAGGGCTGTGAGGTCTGAACTGCAGTGCTGGCACTGCCATTTTGCTCTGTTGCTTTACAGTTTTGGGAAAGATTAATAACAGAGATGATTAATTGTAAGGCAGGGGACCATGGAAGTTTGGGGACAAAGAAACAGGTTTGTTTTAAACAATATGTATAGTTTAAATTCTAATTAATTGCATATCACCTGTTATATAACAGACTAGTGGTATCAGCAGTGTTAGAAATCAGGGCCTGATCCTACTTCCCACTGAAATCGATGGGAGTTTTGTCATTGATGGAGCAGCTGAGCAAGTAGCTTGCAAGAATTCATTTATTCAAGAAATCTGGCTGCTGCTTCTGCTTATCTCTATTGATTGTACTCATGTCCAATCAGGTTTGCAGCATTAGCTGCATTACCTTACAATAACAGGATAATTCACTTGGGACATGTTCCTACCATTCCTAGCATCCAGAAAAAAATAAACAAAAGGTTTATCCCATGCAAACCTCACTTCCCTTTTTTCAGAGGCAGCTACTTCTCTTGTAAGTCTTACACCTCAAGGAACTGTATTCCATTTTTGACATTTCTATACTAAAACCAGAATGGTGAAGTAACTTGAAGAAGTTTAGTTAGTAAAATGGAAAGATGATATAGCAACAAAGATAAACTTTGGGCTTGGGAAACCTAGTTTCAGATTTCAGTTCTGCCACAAACTGTAAGACTCTGGGCAAAGAGCTTTCTATTTATGTGCATAAACTACTTGATGGAGACCTCGATCCTGCAAAGTGTTCTGTGTATATCCCTATGAAGCACAGGATTTCTGCAGAGGGCAGAGCTTATAAATACAGCTTACAACCTTTCCTACATTAGAGAACCACACTGCTTTAAACATACTCTTATAGTTTTAAGTCCTAAATCCTCTACAGGTACAGCTATACAAAGTTGCTTTTTAAAGAATTATGCAAATCTGCATTCCTAGTGACACGATTATGTTGGAGAAAGTAACCTTTATACACCTGAGTCTTCTTTAAAATTTCCATCAGTATAATTTTAATGATTTTGAAAAAAGAAAAGAAAAAATACAAACCTGAATATAGTATCCTTAGTGAATGTTTTTGAGGAAATTCTAAATGTACACGGATGAGACTGAATACCAACAGTTATTTCCCGAGTGCTTTACATTTTAGTGTAGTAAAAGCAGTTGATTAATTTTTCAGATTTATAACTGTTTGTTCTGTAATTTAATCAAACTTATTGTTTTGCTTTAGAAAATATCCCAGCAGCAGCTGCAGGTATTTTTTGGTTTATTTACTTCCCCAAGCAGACATGGTAGGGCACAGTCTTTGCTGTTCTTGAACAAACACAGCAATTACACCAACGCTTTGCCTGCCTGACTTAGCATTCCCCAGAAGTGCATGTTCTTCTAGTAACAGGCTGCTGGGGAGATGACCCAAGGGATTGTTGCCCCTCTGCATATTTGCAGGCAGAATTAACAGGCTTGTGAAATTCTTCCTCGGAGTCAAGTCTGCTTTCACATGGCATTTGCTCATAGGAAATCCCACTAATGAAAAACCTGGTCAACCAAATTCAAATTTCAAAAGACTTTGGGCACTTCATGAAGCAAAGAATGGAACATAAAAACGGAATTTGGAAAGAGAGGTTAAGCTGAGTTTGTTTGCCTGTCAGCTGGTTCCCTGAGTCCCTTGTCTGTTCTCAGCAGAATAATGTATGAAATCCTGTGAGTGAGAGCTGCTCCTTTCTGCCGGGGCTTGCTGGGTTCTGCTGCTGTGTCAAGTTTGCAAGATGTCACTGACTTCACAAAGCAGCACAGATGGAAATGAGTGTCAGCTCCCCTCTCTGCCTTGTGCTGCTGCAGGAGTTTGTCAGGGAAGCAATAGGTGACTGGAACACATGGGCAAGTGGGGAATAATCATTAATTAAAGATTAATTGCAGTCACAAATGGCAGCCAATCGCTGGATGAATGTGTGGCTGTTCCTCAAGTCATCACTGGGTGGATTTTCTGCATATTTTGCCTGAATCGTGGCAGAAGTGTCTTTTCAGAATTGATCTGTAAATGTAGAGTGTGGACAGAAACATGATTATGACTTGAGAGATTTCTACTTAAAGGGCCTTGAGTCAGGCTCATGGACAAAGGATAGGATTGGCTTTAGCACACAGAACTGGAATTGTGCCAGGAAGGCTGAAGGAAGTTCTGAACTTCTTTTGACTTTTAGCAGGTCCCGAATGTCCAGCAAAATTAGGCTACTCTTCTAAATACTCATTGAAATTATAATAGAAATACACCCTGGGGATAGATACGCTTTCTCCTTCTTTATTTCATATATTTTTAAAATATTTTCTCTATTCATCTCTTCTCCCTTTTGCCTTCACTTCATAAGTTTTATTTCAGAGGAACTGGACTGATGAGCTGAATGTTGTTGGGGAAGGAGCACAAGTATTACCCTTAAATTTTATGCACCAATTATGAGCACGTCTACAATACGAGGAGGGGAGAGGAGAGAGAGCAGTAGACTGGAAGAGCAGAACTGCTTTTGGATCAATAGATGAGCTGACATTGAGGCTGGAGGACTGATAGAAGCAGTGGAAAGGATAGACATATTTGGCAGATTTCTGAAGACATTCAATAGCAACACTGAGATGGAGCTGATAAATCAATAGCTCTTTGGGCAGATTAGATTGATATTTTAAATGTATATGGAACTGTCCTAGCCAGGAAGACTGAACAACCACTGAAGGAATAGATAAGCAGAAAAACATTAATTCATATTTCTGTATCATTTTTGTGTGTGTTTTTAAAGGAACTGTGTGGAACACCAAGCTGTTTTCTCTTCTGCAGCTGGAAAGTTGGATCAGAGGTAAGCTTGAATTGTGCTGTTACTACAGAATTCCTCAGGGTGGTGGGGTTAAATTAAAATTAGTTAATGAATTATTGTTGCAGAGAAAAAGCATTTAAGACAGGGGTTGTCAGTTAAGAACAGGACAGGACTGGGGCAGTGGTAGAGCACTTCCCAAGGTGGGGTGGAAGCTGGGAGTAGAAGTTGGCCCAGTCACACCATGAGGATTTTCTTTGTGTGAACATTTTCAGGAGCATAAAGATGTGAAGAAAATCTTTATGGCAAATTTTCAACCTGCCATCAACAAGACTTAGAATCCAAATGATGCCTCACTGAACACAAGGAGTTTTGTCAATGGAAGCAAAACTTTTACAAAAGCAAAACTTTTACAAAAGCAAAGCCTTTGTGCTCCTTTTGACCAATCTGGCTGCTTCCTCTTGCTACCAATTATAATAGAGGTAATAAATTAGACACTAACAGTTATAAAGTGCTTTTAGTCATATTGGAATTCCTGGGATTATATGCAGCTTTTGGTGTATGCTGATCAGTATTCTTCTCTCTCATGATGTCTCTCCATCTTCCCCAAAATCCTGCTAGAAGTTGAACTTGAAAGGATTTTTGTTGTGGTTTGTTTGTTTGTGTTTGTTTTGTTTTGTTTTGTTTTGTTTTGCTAGTGGCACTGTTGTTGTGTTCACCAGATGTTGTTGTGAAGCTAAATTAAAGAAGGGCTTGTGCTAATGGAATTTCCTAGAAGTTTACAAGTGAATTATTATGCTTGAGAAACTTAGGCTATTTAATACGTACTTCCATAGAGACATGAGGGGAGGACTGTGCTGAATGAAGGAAATGTATAATCCTGAGGGGGGAAGGATGTCCTTGGTTTGCCTTCCCTTATTTTGAACTTGATGGAAGCTGGATCAGCCTAAAGATAGACCAGCCATTCTTCTGTCCAGGTTGCATTAACCCAAGGGGTCTGGAATCCTTTTCCTTTCCAGGACTCACTGGACTGCACTGACCTATTCATCAAGGATCTCTAACATGCTAAAATATTTTTAGAATAATTTCATTTAAAGAAAAAAAAAAGGTTGCTAAGAGGAAATCAATTCTGTGACAACTAGGTTAGAGGGATCTTGTCTTTAACTGCAAATATCACTTTATTATATTTGCATGTAAATAGGAACCACATAACTGTGACAGATGAAGAGAACACTTCAAAGTCATTTGCTTTCTGAAAAAATAGAATAGATCAGCAGGGCTTGGAGGCTCCTAACTTGAGATGTATTACATTCAGTGTTGATAAATCTGATCTTTGCAAGTTACATCCTCTAAAAGTTGCCCTGGGAGAAGGCTGGCTCTCTGCAAGGCCTCTTGCTGATCACTGTTAAATTGTGGTATGGCGTTATTAAAAGGAACAGGGAAATGAGACCTGGCAACTGTGTAGGGCCACAAAAAGTGCTTATAGGACTGACAGAATGGATTTATTTACTTGAGAAATCAATGAGTTAGTAAAGAAACTGGAATATCACTTTCTTCACCAGATATTTGTGGTTGGACACTCGATCTTCCTCCTCTTGAGCACAAATACTTGTTTCTACTTATGTATTGCACGATTGCTCAAATCCTGATCATCTGCTGCAGTGAGGGAGGGCTTAGCAGCAGTGGGTTTCATGGCTGAGTTGTTCTCCAGGCCCCTCAGGAATGGCAAGGCCGGGCTGTGCTGGCTCTGGTGGGGTTGGGCTGCCTGAGGGTCTGCCTCGTGCTCCCACAGGTCTGGCTGGAGGCTCAAATGGACTCACCTGTAAATCAGGGGGCTGCCAGTGCTGTCTTGTGGGCTCCCAGTGTCTCAAGCAATGGAACATCACTGGGACAGCTCAAACAAACCAAAAAGCTCTGACAGGAACTCTCTGACCAGAACCTTTCCAAGGCAGAGTTTTAGTGTGTTGGAGATCGCTGTTGTCCTGGTGACTCTGTCATTCTCCAGTGTGAAATAGGAACTATAAAGTGGCTTCAGTCTTCCTGAAAATTCCAAAAAGCATCAAAAAGTTAGTGGCAAATATGCACATAGTACAAAACATGTTTGGAACCAGATCCACTCAAATTAAGTTTGTTTGTTTGGTTTTTTTTTTTAAGTATGATTTCACTAAACACAAGAAGTAAACCTGGACCCAAAACACTCAAATGCCTTAACCAAAGCATGTAGCATCCTTCCAGGGCAGAGGTGAAGTCAAGAGAATGCTTTAAATGTGTGCTGAATCACAATTTGTTTGGATTTCATTTAGCTTAAACCAGCCATTAAATTTTCTTGAGATTGATTTTGAAATTATTTCAGTATGTCAATAATTATCCAATTTTATGCAAGTTTCATTTGAATTTAACCTTTTTTTTCCCCTGTGTATTTGCCTATAGTATGCATACATTCATGCTTTGTATTTGGTGCCCATGTATTTGGTGCATAGGTTTGTGACCTCAAATTTAGAAGACCTGAGTGTTGTTCTTGTTTGTCCTCCCACTGTGTGGCTTTGTAAATGTTTTTGCCTTCTGCATCCCCTCTTGCACTTCCCTAGGACACATGGATGCCATAACTTTAGGGGGAAAGATCACTTTCCTTTGCATGTATAGTTTTATGGTGCGTACCATGTTGATGGAGATGGTGACTTTTGGCACCACCAAAATCCAGAGGAGGAGAATAATTTAAGGGAATGTTAAACTGCAGACTTACTCTAGTGCTTAGTAAACATAATTCTATTTGTAAGCACTGGAGTTTAAATAACATTTGTATGGTTTAAGCTGATGTCTAAGCCTAGGCAGACTACAGACACATTTGTGAACATTCCGTGAGCCTGACATTTGGCCAATTAAACCACCAAAAGCCAAAATTTAGTTGTTGAAGCTGAACTGGTGAACTGTTCACCAGGTTTCCTGGCCTTGATGTTGCATCCTGCTGGGTCCCCTTGTCCCCCCCTGAGCTCTCTGAGCCCAGCAAGGCTGGTTGTCCATCACCCACCACAGTGCCAGGCTGCCACTTGGTGCCACCTCAGCCCTGCTGATGCCACCAGGCAATACAATTGTCAAAATTCCATGCAAATCTCTGTCGACTGGAGAGTGGAGCTTCCTGCCCTGCAGTTTGCCAGGTTGTCAGTATGGGGAAGCAGCAGAGCTGTTCCAAATGGTTTCACACTAAAAGGAAGTGGCAGACTTTGTGTTTGGCACCTCGTGCTGCATGTTCCCTTGCTGGGCAGCGCCTGTCCCTGTGAATGGGAAGGGTGAGCTGCCTTTGGGCCATAATGGCTTTGATTAAAATTGGCAATTCTGGATCCCCCGCTGGCCCCAAGGCAGCTTGGTGAGATGTGAGTGTGACAGTGTGAGTGCAGAAGCCTGTCATCCCATTTCCAGCCTGTTTTAGTGGCAATGCAAGCCTTGCCAGAAGTAGCACTTACAGTAAAATACCCTCTTGTCCTGGAACCTTTGCATTAATTAAACAAAAATAGATCAAGCTAAATCAAAGGTTTTACTTTGTTGATGAGACCACGATTTATGTGGCAGGTATCTTCTGTCTGTTTGCAGAAAATCGAGTTTTCTGGCTAATTCCACACTGGGCAACTGCAGCCACAGGCTGTGCTGGAGCCCTCGAACCAGACTGAGCTCTCCCAGGATGGCATTGCCCCACACCACCACATCCTCTCCCTTCCTGCCTCCCTCCAGGCAGGGTTGAGGCAGATTTAACTGCAAAGTTGGGTCTCATTGGAAAGGGACACTGAATATCTAATAACAGGGCAATTTACCACATCAGTTCTGAAGAGCTGAAAGCAGATTTGTACCAGCATGTTGATGAGTTGCTGGAGACTTGCAGAATCTTGTATTTCTGATGGGCCCTGGCCAGGTGAGCTCGACTGGATGATGTTATTCCTGCTGAGTTTTACACCTTTACACCTTCTCTTCATTACTCCCATTTCCTCTCCAAGAAAATCTGAAAGTGCTAGGAATTTGTACCTAGGCCAATATGAAATTTCTAGCATTTGAGATTAATTAGTCTAAGAAATTCAGACTAAGGAGAGTAGAGAACATAGACATACAGAGATGAGAGAGGGGAAAGGGTACTTGGCAGTTTTGATTCTGTTTCTGGAGCCCAGGCTCCATGAAAACAAAGATAAACCTAAAATAGAGGGTAATTAGAGATGTCAGCAAAATGAAAGATACAGCTAGCACTGGAGACCCTTTAGAGCCCTCAGATAAATTTCTCAGTGTATGGAAGTACTGGAGTGGAAATGGCAGGCATAGCTGATAGTTCCCTGCAAGTTATTATTTGTACAGATTGGAACCTATTGTTGGAAAAAAGAGGATTTTAGAAGTCAAAAAAATGGTAGAATTTTCAGTGAAAACAGAGAAAGACCACTGGGCTTAGGGTAGTTCTAGTCAAGAGTGAGGACTGAAAGAGCAGATGAAAATGCAAGCCAGCTCTCAGGTATAGAAAGAGGCCTGGGACCCCTCACACGTGGAGTGCTTGTTTCTAGCCTACATTGATCTCAGAAGTTTCCTTCTTTGTTTGAACTGCTTGGACTGTGGATCTGGCTGAATGAAGCTTTGTGACGCTATTTCTGTGCAAATCAGTTGGAACCAGCCTTAGACTAAAACACAGTTTTTACAGGTATTTTAATCCTCCAAGAGCTAAAGAATCATCTGATAGAAAACATGGAAGTTTTCAGTCTTTATTGACACTTAGATCAGCACCTAAATCCACTTTGAAACACAAATACCTTGCTCAGGGAGAATAGACATGTCCCATGCAGCCAAAAATGTACAGAAACCTTGAGATATTGGGTAAAGCAAGGAGTGGGAATGCAAAACTGCAGTTTCTCTTGGACTGTTGGATTGTCCCTTTTTCTGACCCAGAGATGGGGCAACTGAGAGGCATTTTAAAAACTTTTATTCCATTTTCAGTCTCATGAGAAGGATGAGACGGTACAGATGTTACAATTCACACCATCACAATCAGAAGCCAAACTATTTCCTATAAACGTTTCTTGGCCTATCAGCTTTTGCCACACAGTGCTGTTAATGCCTTAAAGCCAATCATCTAAAAATACCCCTCGTGGGACCTATTACAATGCATCTTTCATAGTTCTATTTCTCTAAAGTATCTAGTCTATTTGCAAGGCCATCATTTGAAACTTGTTTCTAGCTGCATTTCTCTCTCAATAATGTCTCTCCTATTCCATGGCATTTCTCATCTCAGAGTTTGCAGACAGATGCACAAGACCATGTGACCCTTCTGTCAGGCTTTGAGAGTTTTCTACAAATCCATTTCCCACATTGGACAGCCTCTGCCCAAGTGATCATATGTGCATATTGCGGGGTGGGGGCTTTTCCTTGCAGTTCAACCCAAACCCAGTATTTTGGAAGCTCTTACTGCTGCTCTTCAGGCTTTTTGTCAGTGCAGATACCTGAGCTTCCTGTGAGCTGAGGTGTCGCCTTGATTTCAGCGTTCTGAATTGTTTTTCATTTCTGTAACGGAGTTCTCACGCTTTCAAGTATCAACAAATGGTTTGTTTTCATATTTTCATGGAGGAGGAGAGAGCTGACAGACTGTTGGTCTGACCAGTGTGTTGGAGGGGTGGCAGCTTCACCCTCCAATCCACTGTCACCTTTGGAATTCTATCAAATGTCAAAGATGTAAATAAAGTTCCTTCTTTTCCAGCACGACTCAGCGTGTAGGTGCAGTTCTTTCCTGTCTCCTATTCCCACACTGAGGCGTGCAGGAGTGTGCTGGGTTCCACCCCCAGCAGGAGTGTGCTGGGTTCCATCCCCCATCAGGAGTGTGGTGTGTTCCATCCCCAGCAGGAGTGTGCTGGGCTCAATTCCCCAGCAGGAGTGGTCCCTAGGCTGTGTGGCAGGCTGGGGCTCAGCTCTGCACCCCAGCTGGGCCAGTCCCTTCCAGCAGGGCCCTTTGAGCCCCGTCCCTCCCGCTGGGCAGGACCCGCTGTGCTTCCCTCCCTGGCTCAGCTGCTCAGCAGATCGAAGTTCAGCTGCCTCTGACGTGTGGGGTGGGAGAGCAGGAAAAACGTTATAGCACAGCTCTGAGAATTCATGGGATGGTGGTACCTCTGTGCAGAGCAGTGGTCTCCAGATGTCACAGACAGCTTTGAAAATCCCAACCTCTGTGATGCTGGAATTGCAAACAATAAAATAGTTTTCATTCAAGTCTTCCTCTCCACCCTCCATTTGCCCCTTTAACCACCCCATGCTTAGTGTGCTGAAATCTTGGGTCAAGCTGTTTGGAGCAGATTGTCATTTTGTGTTCAGGATGCCTGATGTAGTGGGATCCCTGATTCCTGGTGGTGTCACTAGGGAGAGGAAATACAGTAAGTAACCTGTGCTTTCTGATATCATGGCTTTGATTTTGGATCGTAGTTAACTTGTTCTTTGTCTTTCTCATCAATACTGTTAACATTTCAGAATAATAATCTATCTCTCAGCTTCTGAGTAGAATTTGGATAAGTAAGAAAATAAAGGTCCAAAGTTGACAAAATTTTTTGCAGTGAACTTCTTTAACCTTTAAAAAAGAGAGTCATAACTTTTCTGGAAATTATTTTCCATTTTTACTCAGTTAACTTCCTGGTTATGCCTGGGAACAAGAAGCAGGAAGCACCATAAATCTTGCAAAAAAAAAAAGCCTGTTCTGGCCAGTTTCCTAGCCCAGCTTTGCTGATCATTGAGTTTTGGATCATTTGAATAAGTTTCATGTAAGTAGCCAAGCTCATGTTCTTCTTCAAGCCATTTGCAAACTCCAAATCCCAAGAAGCCAACACATTGCTTGGTCTAGGCAGCCTGAACTCTGCCCTTTCACGCCCACCTTTCTTTCACATATAAAATACAGTTTTAGGGCTGCTTTGGTGTTTTGGATGAACTTGGTGCTAATGTGACTTTCAGTTTTACAGCCAAGTATAATATAAGTAGGCGTCGTGCAACCTTCCTTCACACTGCTTTGCTAATACATTCTAATCCTGTCTGGTGATACCTTGTGCAGTCCAGAGGCTGAATTAATCCTCAGCAGAGTTTACTGGTTGTGCTAAACCACCATAAAACCTCTGCAGAGCTTTCCTAGGCTTAGCTTCAAGTTAACAAGTCATTCCCTGTGCAACAGAGCAAAGCAGATTTGAACCCCCACTCATGAAAAATTACTTGGGAATAGGTTTTCAAATTCATTCCCTCCTCATCTAGTGGTGGCACAGGGCTCTGTGGTGGGCACCGTGGGGTCAGTTGGGGTGGCAGGTGAGCTGGGAACATGATGCTCAGGTACAGGCACAGGTGGAATCCCCAGGAAGGGTGGAAGGGTGTGAGTGTTCCCTGAGGCATTAGGTCGGTTTTAGTCCGGGAGGAACGGGGTGTTTGATGAGGGCAGCACAGCCCCCGCTGACAAAGGGCTCTGCTGCCTGTCACACCTTGACTTGTTGAGCGCGAACACAGCCGGGGATCACAAAGCTGTCATCACAAAGCATTAGCATGAGAAAAGGAGCGCTCCTGTGTTTTGGCATGTCACACCCCAGTGACAGGGAGCACAAATACAGTCAGGCACACAGAACAGTGCAAGTCACTGTCGGCTTTGACAATGTTGGGCACCAAGGCTGTCACTCCTTTGACACAGCCCCTCCTTTCCCCTACCCACGCTGCCACTCGCAACAGCAGCTCGCCCACCGCTTTTATTTCTGCACAATGTGTCAATAATTACTTGTCAGGCCTCTGCTTATAGACCTGCGATGGTGAATAAACGCTTATTATGCCTGAAAAATGTTGCAAGCTTTACCATAAATCTTGTGTTTCAAGTGCACACAATAGGGGCTATTGGCACGGAGGCAAACACATTAACATGTAAAGTCATGCTGCCCAGAATGGAGTTTGACAAACTAACTCGCAGCAAAGGAGTTTGTTGACCTTTTCTTCGCCTTCCTGGCTACCAGACTGGGCTTGTGTGTGTTAAAAATCCAGCTGAAGAGATGAGAAGAGATATAAACATCTTCCTGTTCAGGCTGCTGAAGTGAGGATGCTCTCCATCTGAGAGCACTTCAGAGACGGTGTTCCCGGATATCGTCCTTCAGATAGACACGAGCTAAGCAAGTGTGCAAAAGCTAAAGTTGACTAGATCTGATTTCAGCAGCCCATGGGTTCTGCCTGTGCCTGTTGACCCAGCAGAGGCCCTGGCTGAAACATTATTTTGACCTGGCAGCTGTTCATGACTTGCCCCTGCAAACTGCATTTCCCCAGCTGCTTCACCTCTGTGGGTTTCAGGTTGCTCTCGCAGTGGAGTGGAGCTTTGGCTTTGATGTGCTGGAATGAATGGCACCGAAGGTGCTTGTGTCAAAGGTGCAGGTGTCATGCACTGAGCTTGGGATAAGAATGTTTAAAAGGAACTTTGCAGAAGTAATAATTAGGGCTTGCATTTAAATACCTGACTGAAGTGTCACAACCAACATTTTGATAAGCACAGAGGGATTTACCCTCTCAGTGCCTTTAGGAGGGACAGGTGAACTTTTCAGCATGTTTCTGCCTGTAGGTAGTCTGAACTACCCCCTGCAACATTTCATTGCTTTCCACTGATTTAATTTTATTTTTATGGTTTCTAATGATTTTCTTTATCTATTTCATCTTTGAAAAGTTCTTGTTCAGTTTATGCCTATTTCTTCCTGCAGTAAGTGATTGAAGTTATCCCATGCTTGTTTAACTTCTTCATATTTTCAATGTTCTTCTACTCACTGTTTTTTTTTTTCCTATCCTTTAATATCTACTTTACTCACTTGTTTATTTAGTTTTGCAATGAGATCTCAGTTTCATTTCCATTTCATGAACCATTCGTCCATAACCTTTCAGTCTTAGACTTCCTATCTGGATCTAATGATTCAAATGCTAGAAAAAAATATTTTTAAAGAACTCCTGCTTCAACCACATTGTTATTAAGAAAATAGGAACACATTTCTTTTGGCTATAGCCCTTACAACAGACAACTTCTTTTACAGAAACAAGAATTTGTTTTGCTTTTAATAAAACCTGAAGTGTGGAATCTATTTGACCTAAACCTTTTAAGCAACCCAAAACCTCTCTGGCAGACAGAGTTTGCACTGTGTATGTAACCCAGTGATGTACATGGCTGTTGTGGTGCGCAGATGAAGGTGTAAAACCCCCAATACCAACTGCAATAAAAATCACACGAGGGTTTATATGCACATGTGTATCTGTAGAACTTGCAGCTTACTTTGTAGGATCACTGTGATGTGAGATAATCTCTGAAAGAAACACATTGCCTGGATTTATTCCATCTGACTTGAGTTTTGTTTTCACAGCATTTTAAACCAATCTTGGTCTGTCTTGCTGTCCCACTGCCTGTGGGCCTGATATTTCTAGGTTTGAGAGATTTTAGCCTGCTAACAGCTGCTGACCTTTTTCCCAAGCGAAAATTCCTCAAGAAAGCTTCTTCTCAAAACAATCTTGGCAAGCAACTATCCTTTCTCAAAACAATCTTTCTCCAGGTGGTGTTTTGCCTTTCTAGTTATCAAAAGAAAACATTTTAGCTGTTTTTTAGTTTAACCAATGGGATTAGAGAGGTGTTGTTCCTATTCACCAATTATGTTAAGTCTGTATCGGAACACCTTATAAAAAGTAGTAAAAATTAGACAATAAAGCCTTTTTTCTATGCTCTTAGCCTTCTGAAATATATGGAGTCTCTCATCTTTTTCTCGTGTCCTACAATGACAACTGCCCCATCCTTACACAGCAGTGATGCACTCACAGCTCTGGGCACTCTCCTCCCTGGCAGCAGGTCAGGCTCGTGGAGCTGCTTCAGGAGCTGAGCTGGCAGCAAACTATTGCCCTGTTTAGTGTGATTCATTTTCTTTTGGTGTTGTTCCCCTCGTCGGTTCACTGCAAATTCAGTCAAGAACGAGGGAAGGGTCATTAAAAAGTCATGGGGAGGGAGGAGAGTTTGAGCTTTTGCACAACCACACCTTTAGGCGCTAAATAATTCACCTGAATTAGAAGTCTAATTATCCTTGTCCTTCTCCTTTTACAGTCAGTAAAGTAAAAAAGCCACCAGCAGAAGACTTTTCAGGTCCTAGATTTCCCTTTGATCTCTCAGCTGATAGTCCTTCCCTCTGCTTGTATTTAACATAATGAATATTTATCACTGTTACCTTAAACAGACCATGTCTATTTTGTTTTAAGTGTGCTGGTCTCAGTTTGGGCTAAAGACACTGATTGCAAACGATTTATCAATGTAAGTGAGATTACTGGATTGCTCTGTTGCTGCTTAGCAGTGAACTGGGAAACTCACCTCTTCCTACTCGTAAAAAAAAAGGGATTTTTTCGCTTCCGATTCTGCTTCCCATGTCCTGTCAGAGCGTCTAAAGTCTCGGTAAGGTGTCCTGGGGCCGTGCTGAGCTGAGCTAAATTCTACCCAGAGCCCCAAGCCTAATGTCTTCTAATGGCTTGGTTTCTCTTACGCCCTGGGGCTAAAGGACAGGGAGAGATGTAACGAGACCAGTATAGAGCTGATAAAATGAGTTTATAGAGGGAAGTACTTGAGCTGTAACTCCTAGTATTTCCTCTTCCAGAAAAAGGTTTAAAAGGCTGAATTCCCCAGTTTGTTTGTTTGTTTGTTTGTTTGTTTGTTTGTTTTTATTTATTTTTTTAATTTTATTTATTTCTGAGCTTAGCAGAATCTAATAAAGGTGAAGGTTAAAATAGGACCTTATAACAAAAAGAAGTTGTCTGGGTTCAAGAGCCCAGCAAGCCCCTTCTTGCTTTAGAAAGAGTAGACGTAAAAAATTTCCTGTTCTATTTTCCAGGAAGAAAATCCTCCTAAAATACTGATACAGAAGACTGTGTATGCTTAGTATGTTTAAGGCTTCTTTTTCCTTTAATCCAATGCACAGGTGTCACTTTAGTCTTCAAATCAGTGAATGAGGTATAAAAATTACTAAATCCAGCTCTGCTGTCTCATAACTTTCTTTTTAGAGTATTAGGATGTCTTTGTTCAATGTATCTACATGAGTGTTGGGCATCTCTCCTCTTCTCTGTGTTAGGAAAAGTTACATTCCATTTCTCTGCATTCCAATAAGCCTCTGTTTTTTTCTGTCAACACTATGTCCAGTCTCAGACTTCATGGCAACCTGAAAAAATCTGAATAGCTGAATTCATTGTTCAGAGATAGATATTGCATCCTTTCCTTCCATCACAGAGGAGCATTGAAGCAGTTCAGCTGAGTTTTGCTTTCAACATAAAGGACAGGGAGGGAACAGGGTTTGATTTAACTGTAATTGCATGAGAAAGTTTTAGAGGCAGAACGTAATGAGGAGCACTGGCAATTGGCCTGAAAGATAAAACCAAGCCCTTCTCTAAAATAAATAAATAGTCACACAGATTTTTCTCAAATACAAGTGGGCAGGAATTTAGTCTCACATGCAGAAGTTTCCAACGGAATGGCCTCCAATTCTTGGGCTCTGCAAATGTTATATCCCTGCCAGAGGTATTATGAGGTTGACAATTTGAACTGGGAAGCTTTCATTCCCTACCTTTTTTTCCATGTATCTACTTCCAAACTTCAGCTGGTACCATTAGGGAAATTAGAAGAAACAAAGAGCCAGTCACTTTGGTTTTTTGTTTTTATGTTTGTTTTTGGTTTTTTTTTTATCCTACATTTTCTGAATTTTGAGTTGATTGCAGGTCTGTTTCAGGGCTGTGTTTTGTAACAGAAAACCTATGGTTAGAGTTCTGCAAACAGAGCCAGTGCTACACTACTGACATCTGCTAACAGAGCCGTGATGGGCAGAGATGGGCTGGTTTGTGATTTTTGGCCAGTTCAGCTATTCCAACAAGAGTCACTGGTGTAAGAGCAGTTGTACTGACAAAACTCCCAGATTGTAATTTTGTCACTGCTTCTATGACATGACCTTTTCCACCCAAAATAAACATAGTACAAAAAGCTAAATAGTTGCCTAATAGCCACTGTCTCCTGTGCAGGCTCCGGAGATTTTCATGTGAATCTGTGGCTGGAAAACAGGCACGGGACTGGTGCTCGAAATCTCTGTGTTTAGTGACGTGTTTTGTTTATGGCCCCATTAAAAGTCTTTTAAACTATTAAACTTGAGCTGAATCTTGGCTTTTCTTTGCATACAAGCCTCCTGAGATCCCCCACTATGCAGTTTGTAAGGGTCTCTGGGGAAAGCCAGGGGCTAATCCTCTTCTTTGCTTAACCTCAAAGATTATCAAAAGAGGGACAGCGGAAAGGAAAATCAGTCCCTGGAGTTAATCTGATCTAAGGCCTATGTGCAGCTCTTCAGAAAAATGCTCTGATGGTTTTGGTGTTAAAAATCTGCTTTTAAAATAGAACTTAAACATTTAGTCATTTGTCTTGGCCTGGCTTCAGTTTTTTAAATCACTGTAATGTATGTTTTTAAAGATGTTTCTCATCTTTTTCTTAAAAATTACTGTTACTGAACTAAAGGTTTTTCTGTTTAATTAAGAGACTTTTTCTAGGTCATCTCAGCATAGCTATAAATTGTTAACTGGTCACTGGACCTGACCTTCCAGATGTGAGGCTGACATTCCTTAATGGAAGAGACTAAGATGGAGCAAAAGAAAACCTATTGATAGAACCCCAATAACAACATTTATCTCTGCAGAGACAGACACTTCATTTTTGAAATGCTGAAGTGAAATGCTTCATTGGGATACTGAATGATGTGAAAGAAGTTTTCCTCTGAAACCTGTTAGTAGCTGTGGGGGACTCCCACTCATCAAAGACAGGAGGAGATGGTTTGGTTGAGGACTGTGATTTTAGGGATTATCTGATGATTGTCATGTCTCTGAATTCTGATTTGCAGTGATTTGTTCATCTCTGTTGCTCCCCCAGCTTTAGGACAGTCCGCCCAGTTTGAAATGTCAGATCCATTGCTAGAGGGGCGTTTATGTGTGCCACCACGGTGAGGGTTTTGGTTGAGATAATTTGGAAGGTGCCCATGGCCAATGGTAATCTCACACCAAAGTGTGCAACTGCCTCCCTATAAATTCAGGAAATTCTTTGGGTTGTGAGGGTCAGGCATCCATTGCAGAGACCAAAGGACTCTGAGCTTGGCCTTGTGTGCTCCCAGGAACTGGTCAGGGGTTTCTGCATGAATTAAAGCAGATGATGAATTGCAAGATGCAGAGGAAAAAACCCCTCTGCTGATTTTTCATAAACATTGCCATGAGTCAGCTGCACATGACAGTGTCCTTCAAGGTTATGTCTGCAGGAGAGGACAACAAGGAGAGCTGGGCTGAGCACGAGAGCACACTTTCAGCAAATTCCCTGCCCTTATCTTGGATTGTTTATGACTCCTCTGGGAGGATTATGACCTTCTATCTCCTTTCCACGGAGGGTGGATTTTGTTTTGAAAACATCTTTTTCCTACAGAAGTGTCGTAGTCAGTTGGAGTCAATTTTATAAACCTTACTTCTCAAAATGCAGTACCAGCAGACTTTTGTTTTTCACTTATAATGGTGACAAATCCAGTAACTATGGCATGCATTAACCTCTCTGCTGCTGCAATCTTCTGTATTTTGATGTTTGTTTTCTGAATTTATTTGTCTGCATTGGATCTAACCACTGAGAAACTGAAAACCTCAAATTTAAGTGCAGACTTCTATAAACTACTGTTTTCCAGGCCCTTGTACTGACATACCATTGCTGCAGGGCAAATGTATGTGTGGTTACTCCAGATTATAGTTCTGTCCTTCTAATTGTTGAGGGTAAAATATATAGTTTTAACTGGTTTGTGTGTACCAAACCCAGTTCCTATGATTTCTATTAGGAGTGGAAGCTATATTTTGTTTTGGAGAAAGTTATTTACCGTTGCTCTCTCTGAAAAAAAAAAAAATAAAATCTTTCCATTAGAATCCTTTTGCCTCAGACTCTTCCCATGCTGAACTTCCAGCATATCTCTTTCAAGAAAGGTCCTTAAATTTTGCTACACCTTCCTAGACATTCTGATGCTGAAATTTGAAATGAGACACAGAAGTATCTTGCTATAACATAGTTTCTTTCTTTCTTGGAGAACCAGTTCAGTAGGTTAGTAAGAAAAAATAGATGTAATAGGTCCCAATTTTAGTGGGGCTTTCGACAGGTTATGTTGTAGGTGAGGGAGGGAAATCTGGTCGAGGTTAAGTGGCTGGAAAATAGGTACGTGGTTGGTGGCAGGGGATGGGAACAGACATTAAATTAAAAAAGCTGTGGTGTCAAGCTTGGAGGGCTTATCAAAAGAGCAGCCAAGACTGCACTTGGCTCACATATGGTCAACATTTTTTTTTAAGTATTAGTATCTGGGCTTGTGTGTTTTAAAGAAGGTGTACGAGATTTGCAAAGAGTGGGGATGGGAAGAATTGCAAATGTCCTTTAGCATAACACTGGAATTCTAAACTTTCTGATAAATAGAAGGAATCTTTAGAACTAAGACATTGTACTGGGCCTAGCTGTGATGAAGCTTAGGAGCTGGTTACTTTTGCTCTAGGTAAGAAGTTCTTGTAAAAAGAACATTGACATTTTTCTCCATGTTAGAGGGGAAAAAAGTAATTGGATTCAATTACTGCAAAGTTGCAAGTTGATTTGTGTAAGATATTAGGGAAATTAAATGATGAAAGTTGTGAAGCATCTGAAAGATGTATCCAAGGAGGCTTCAAATTTCCTTTACTGTACATTTTTAGCAACAAATTAGATTGAAATCAATCAGGAGTGTTCTTGAAATATTTATCCAACTGTTGTACAAGGCGAAGAACTTGCTGACCTTTTGAGTCTTCCTTTTCTATGATAATCTGTCTCAAAAAACAATTTCTTCTATTTTGCTTACAAGAACTCAGCTTCTAAAATCCTCATGTGTGTAGGTCTGGTTTTGTGATTGTTTTCTACTTTGTTTTTCTTCTCTTCCATGATTTGTTTGCTTTTTCCTCACACTTGTGGATGTGTGTTGACTTTACGACTGGCTGGAAGGAGAATGGTGGCTTCCTATACTGAAAATATTGAGATTTCTAGAACAAATCAATCTACATATAAAGAAAGAAAACAACATCTATTTTTTTCAATCTCCATAAAATTGGGGTAAGGCCAAACTAAAATATTCCTTTTGATATGCTTGGCATGTTTTGATGCCTATCAGAAACAACACATGGAGACACAGATGTGGAATTAAGAGGGAGGAGGAAATACTGATGTTGTTATTAGAGGGGGACGTCCACATTGTTGATTTTGAACAAATACAACAAAGCTGCTGGTTAATGCAGTGCTGGTGTGTGTTTGGATGACAGCCCCATGTGTGAGAGTGGGGTTTGAGCACGCAGTTGGCGTGGAGCAGCCCAAAAACCACCGCAGGCCGTGCTGCTCTCCGTGCCAGTGCCCATCCTTTTGATGTGGCTGCCACATGTGCACAGCCTTGCCAGCACTGAATTAGGCAAACTTTTCATTAGAAAGAAAATTGTCAACCACTGCTTTTACAGGCTTCCAAGAACGAATCCTGCCCTCCACCCCACCCCCAATACGGTTGTTTGTGGGGAGGAAAACTTTCTGGGCAGAAGTCTGGTTTCTTGGTGGTGTGAATAACTAGAACTGGACAGATACAGAATTTGCTGCCTCGATGATAGCAAGGCCAGGACCTCTTTTAACTCCAGTGATAGTTTTGGGTGCTCATTTTCTGGTGTGATAGACAGGTCTCTTGATTAACACTGTCAGCCCTCAGGTACAGCTACAGAGGTGACAGCAGGAAGAGAAAATAAATCAGTTAATGAAGTTGTGTGAGTCATTGCTGGGTATCCAAGTTAGAATAAGGCTTTTTCACCCTCCTGGCAGGATACATGACCTCATATGCCCACAGGAGACTCTGTGTGTTGGATTTGTTCCATTTTGTGTAATTTTGAAATTCATGAAGTTCATTGGAAGGATTAATTATGTATAAGGCATGTGTCTGCATGTTCTTTTCATCTGTGAATGTTACCCTGTGTGCAGTTATTAGGGGTCTGATTGGACTCAACGTTTTGACAAGAATTCAGTGACAAAAGGGGCCCATTAGTCTTTGAAGTCATGGGCCAAGGAAGAGGAATGCCAGTAACATCAGTAATGACCTCATTTAACTTGTGACAGAGTACAAGATAATCAGGAAAGGTCATTGTAATATAACTGTGGTTTATTCTATATGCAGCCCAACTCATGTTTCAGCCAGGCTGTGTTGCAATTTTAATGAATGTGAAATCCTCTTATGTTCCCATGCAGGAAGGATGGACAGAACAAGACAACAACTGGAAAGGTCCATCCCTCTCTGATATACTTAAAAGTGAATTAACAAAGAGCTAGGAAGAATAAACGACTTCTTGTCTTCTGTGAGATTTTCTGAAAAATTTAATTTTTTACGAAAGAAGCAATCCTGTCATCAGGAAAAAATGTAGTTTCCATGTTGTCTTTTCATCATAGCTATAAAACACAAAGATTTCTCTTTTCAGTCAAAACTGAAAAGCTTTAGGGACAAACAGTCTGTTTGAAATTGCCAAGGGAAAACAAAGTATAGTCTGCATTAACAGGACATTTCTGTGAACCTCTAATGCAATTATCCAGCTGCTTTATGAGCAGTATGAGCATGCAGTCGTCAGCTTTGGAAATCCATCTCCCCTCTGCACAAGTTACACCTGAAGTAACAAAACTTTTAGGAAAGAAAATAATCAAAACAAAACTATTTCCGTTGTCTCTTTCATACTCTTTCCTTATGTTGCGTCCTCTTATGACCCTGTACACTTTAGATTTTGGAACAGATTTATATAAAAGAACAAAAATACTGTAAACCAGACAATTGTCCTGGTATTTTTGTCCTGGTGGGAGACAAGAATTACTGGAAATATCTTGGAATAAAGCTACATTCAGAAGAAACCTCTCCATGCAGTCTTCTGAGATTTGGGTGTTTTACAAAGGGCTTGAGTCAACATCAGACTTTTCTTTTCCTAGTGTGGTTCAGTTTTTGTGCACTGACACTGGAGGTAATTTCCATTAGATGCCCATGGGCTGTCATTCTCTCTTCTGTTTTGCTTCTGAGCTGTGTCTTTTCAACATTAACTTTTATGGTTTCAGCAGCTTCCACTTGAGGTTTGCAGACATCTCCAGTTAAGATGAATTGTCATTCACACGGACAGACTTCTGTTTCATCAGATTTTTTTGGAATAAAGAATATTTTGTTATCAGCACAAGAAAGGATGATATTTCATTTGTTTAGCCTTTGTTGGGATGTTTTGAACAGACAAAACCCACGAGGGCTGGGTTTCCAAAAACAGCTCAATGTTGTGCCATCAGCTCCTTTCCCTCCTGTACAAAATTGACTTTGTGTTTGTGTTTTAAGATGAAAATCACATCGCAGCTGAGACAGACCTTTAGGTGAGGATTCATAGACTGAGGATGGTAAATCTGCATCTCTGGAGAGCTGGGGTTCCTCAGAGCTGAGACATGTCCCCATAGACATGTCTCTTTAGCCTCAGAGCTAAAGTAGTTCTGTAAGAGATATGGAAACCCTCCCTTCATGCCCAAAGTGTGCCATGTTTAAGGGAGACAGTGAAGCAGGAGATATATATATGATGCAAGGGCTTGTTTGTATTTCGTGCTCAGCAGACTATTTGCACAACCACATGCTTTCCTGATTTCTTCATGGTGTTTGGAATTACGTAAGGACCAGTGACAGTAACCACTATGTGCTCAATGTGCTCCATTGATCTCATCACCACTGTATGAATTTCCACACAGTGGTGACTAAACTTTGTGGATCCTGCCTTGGAATGCTTTGGTTGCAGGATAAGTCATAGCACGGATTTTTCAAGCTAATTCCTTCTACTGATACCTCACAGTCTTTTCAAGAGTTTTTGAAGAGATGTGTCTCATCCTCGCTCCTAAACTGATGACCAGGGCTACAAATTTTAATTCCACAAGTCTGCTTGAATAGCCAAACAGTTGACTCCGATTTCACAATAGTTGGATGTTTGAAAACATTCAAGTGTGTAGAAATACTGTGACACTAATTTAAATGTCTCGCAGTCAAAGCCTTGCAGTTGTTTTCTTGCAACACGTGTCTCTTACTGGAAGCAAAACAAGTGGGGCGAGTAGAAAACATGTGACTCCCTCCGTTATTTACATCCCCTTCCCACCCCTGCCGGCCAGCACAGTTTGAATATGAAAGTCACCGGAGAACGGCAGCCTATAAATATTCAGAGAAATCCAGGCAGGGCAAAAATGTTGCAAAAACCTTTGACTAACAGTTCACAGACCCTGTGAGCTGGGACTAACCACGGCTGGCCAGGGACACGGGCTGGATCCAAACAAAGGCTGATTGTAATTTTGTGGTTGGACATGAATGTTTTGCACAGCACTGATTGAGGCCACTTTGAAAACCGGGCCAGGGTTGTAAAATAACCTATTTACTGCAGTGTGCATTGTATTTGAAAACACAATGAAGCCTTGTAGATTCTAGCTGGGCTTGGTAGAGACCTTGCAGCTGAAAAAAAGCTCTTCTGGCAATGAGGAGTCTTGTGGGACCTTGCTTGTTTTATTTGTTGCCTGTGATTGGGTGAGGCAAAGTGAAACAAACACAAAGCAAGGAACTGGGTACCTTCAGGTTCTAACTCCAGTTTTTCCATTGATTTTTCTCTTTGACCTTTGGCAAGTCATTTAACCCTTTGGCCCTTTGATTTCTTACACAAAGAAGCGGGATAAGACCGTGCTGCTCAGACAGCGTGATGACTAATGAATTGATGTTAACGAATTAATAATTGTAAAGCCTGCAGTCCATGCAAAGCCTCATGTTAGCAGTAAATGTTACAGGAGTCTCGTGAGTCTGTTCAGCATTGTCTGTATATGATGAAGTCACCTCCCACTGATTTACTCTGGGGCCTCAGCTGAACCCAAGGTTGAGCTTGAGGGTTGAACTTGTGACCCACGGTACGAGCAGTGTGGTGACCTCCTGCCTGAGGCAGAGCACGAGGAACCGGGCCCTTAAAAGTCAGCAGGTGTTGAGAGCAGCAGATTTGCTGTTTCTGAGTTTTGCACGATGCTGAAAGAGCCTGAAGTCCCTTAGCTTTGGGGGATCCCTCAGAGCCTCTCTGTGAGCAGCACGGTCAGACAGCCAGCGGCACCTGGAGCAAGGTGGAAACCTTGTTCTCCTCTGTGCTGCAGTCTAGGGAAGCTCAGGCACCATGAGGATAAACCCCCATTTAGCCAAGGGAGTGGGGGAGCAAAGGTTCCTGAGGGGACAGGGGTGTAACCTGCCCGCCCAGGCTCCCTCCAGTGCCACAAGGAGCTCCTGGGTTTGCTTTGTCACCTGGAACTGGTGATCAGCCTTTTCATTTGTTGATTTTGTTGCTTCCATCCTTTCTGTAACGTCCTGCACAGCAGATCTGGTTACCTGCCTGCCCTGGAAATGTGAGTGGTTTGAGATGTAAAATAAGTGGTTTCTGTAGAGTCTGAGCCTCAGCTGAGGGCTGGCTCTCCTCATCACCCTGCTCAGACCTGGCTCTTAGCTGAAAGCTGAGCAACTGAGGGCTCCGGGTAGTCAGCATGTACCAGGCCTCCTGAACCCTTTTCCAGTTATTGGGATCTGAGAGAGAACCTAATCAAAATGCTTCCTTTGTTTAAAAAAAAAAATAAATCTTGACTAAATTCCATAGCAAAGGCAAAAATAGAGAGAGGGGGAATAGACAAGTACTGTAGATAATTCACTACAACAAATTTGCTTTCCGATGTAGCTTTGGATTCTTTCTCACCTGGTTAGGACCTACCTGCTACAAATCTACTCTGCATGATCTGCCTCCATATATTTATATGTTGTCTGTGTGACTCCCACACAGAACAAGCCATGATAGAAATCTTTCATTTAATTAAAATTGATTTTAAAATTCCCTTGATCAATAATGAGTTAAAATTCATCCCGGCAGTGATGGGAACAGCAAACCTTCTGAGAAAAGCTTTCAGGCCAGTGGTTTTGGCTTTAGAGCCTGGGTCTTGCCTGAAATTATCCTTTTCTTGGCTCCAGGCTCCGTGGTGCTTGGCACATTATGGTTTACCCTATAGCCCAGCTTGTCAACCACCCATATGAAAAGCTGAGACATCCAGTCTAAAGGTCTCTTTCTTTTTCTGCCTTTTTCAGTGTAGATGCTTTAAACATCAAACTCTTTGTAGCTCTGTTGTCATCAGTTTGGTAATGCCTACTGGGCTTCAAAATGAAATTAGAATCTCGTGGAAAATGACCCAATATTTCTTCTTTGATTCCTACACTGCAGCCTATCTAAAGCGTTTGAAGTGCTTGCTCAGATGGCAAAATGGGGTAAGTTATTAGTAAAGGGATATTTAACAGCTGAGTTTTAAAGATTGCAAAATCCCTCTGCATTTAAGCCTTATCCCCCTGCAGAAGAAAGACCCAAAGCAAATATGTATAATATAGAAGAACATGGTTTATGTAACCTTGCCTTAGAGAAATTGGAGAGATTAATAAAGACTGGCTTCAGATGACAGTAATGCTCTGTTGTTCACACTCCAGGGTGCTTCCTAATTAATTGTCTCAAGCCTTTGCTGAGAGATACTTTACCAAAAGTGCTGTGATCAAGGAAAATTAAGAGGCTGAGGTACTCACTCAGAACTGCTTCTCTCCTGAGAGTTACTCATTTATCCCATCCCAGCATTCCCATCTCAGTGATGAGAACTTCATTCCTGATCAGGCAACTGGATCCCCCTGCTTGACTTCCCTTGAAGCCACATGGACCCGAGATAACAAATCAACAAATTAACACAGAGGATCTGATAGCAGGATTGGGGCACTTGTTAACTCTGGACTGGCCTCAACAGTTTAAGTCTGGGTAATTAATGTGTAAATAACGTCAATTTATACAGTTTCATAGAGAGTGAAACCAGAGAGCTACAAAAAGTGCATTGAACAGGAATTGCAGAAAATCAGTGTCAAACAGGAAGGAAAGGTAATGTCAGCTGTAGTAGAAAGGTCTGGCATGATCTTGGATCAAATGGGGATGCATCACCATTTTATTCCCTGGTTAGGGGAAACTGGTGTATTATTGCCTCGTTAATTGGCACCTTGGTGTTGGAGATATTGACAGATGATTTGCTGTTGTTTGCTGTCTCTTAGAGAAGTACAGAAATCCAAAAGATGCCATGAGGAGGAAATGTTCTTGGAAGTAGAAAAACAGGCACCCCACTAAGCATTTCCTAGCACATGGGAAAGGGCAAACAGTGCAAGGATCACTCAGTTTAAATTAACTCTGTAACACTGATGTCACTGTATAAAATTAGTAAACATTGTGATAGTGGGACTTTGCCATCAAAAAAAAAAAAAAATAGGATGCCTTCATGTTAATGTGACAGGTAATAATTTCTTACTAAAAGGGTTATTCCTGCAGGAGTGGAACAGTGCCCTGGGGCTGCAGGGGGCTGTGGTTGTACAACCTGTGACAGGGGGATGACACGAGCTGCAGGCTTGCCCAGGCCCAGCCTGGGTGTGCTGCCATGAGCAGGTGGCAGTGCCAGGAGCAGGCTCTTGGTCTCCCAGGTTCCCCACTCTCACCTCCAGACAGCACTGCTCTGCCTGCAAAAAATTCCTTTGCCCATTTTTCTTTTTATACCTACATTATCACATTTTTACAGCAAAGTAGCCCAACCTTACTAATTTTACTTTTTGATGAGAAACACTTTTCACAGCTCGGCTTGGTAATAGAATTAGATGTTTCGTGCTTTCCAATCATGCATGTCGTGACTAGGGACTTGTTTTATGCTTGCTGCAGCCCAGTTTCTCTGAGCATCTTGGATGCATTGCAGGAAAATTCCACGCTCTTCTCCAGGTAAGACTTTTAGGCCACGCTGTGCTGTGGGACTCTGTATTTCAATGTACTTATTCTGTGCTTTGAGATGACTGGAACTCTTGCCTTTCCATTTCTCCTCTCTCTCTCTCTCTTCCCCCTTGGTCTGCTCCCAAATAAGTAAAAAATTTTGCAGGTAATGCATTCTGGCTATTGATCAGTTTTTCTTGTCTTGCTTGGCACTAGAAACAGGAAGAATTGTCTCTGAAACAACCAGTAGGGTGGCACACAAATGGCTTTCTTAAATTTTCCCATTTATGTTGAAAAAAAAATTCAGTAGCAGCCTGTATTTTTGGTTTGCTCAAACAGTTCTTCCTAGGGGAGCATATTCTTATGAGAAGAATGCTGCTGTCTGAAGATAGGAAAGCATCTACTGTGATTTGATTTTCTTTTTCTTTCCACTCTCCTGCTATACTATTCCACAGCGGAGCAAAAGGCTGTTAGATCCTTGCTAATAAGGTAGTTCCAGTGACTGTGCAAAGAAATGTCAAAATGTTAATACAGTCATCAAGAGCTCCCAGGCTGCCTCAGCTATTTGAATTGATTTCAGAGGGTTCTGATCAGAGGAACCGTTCCTTCCTTGGAGTTTAAATATGCTTTATTTTCCATGAAGGCATTTTGGAGCCTCTGCCTTAAGTCCTAGTTGGGGGAACACTTGCCAAGTCAAACAACCCCCATTTTCCCTCCTCACCCACGCACCTGCTGTTTGTTTCTCTGTGCTCCAGCCTTGTCATTGTGCCATTCCAGTTGTTGCTCGTTGACACAAGGGAACTGGGTACATAAAGCTGAGGTAATTTAAGGGAAATGAAAGACAGACAGATGTAATTGCCCAGCTTTTCATTTGGGCCAGGATGGGTATGGTAATACAAAGATATTTAAGACATATGTGTATATATATATATATGTATTTCAGGATAAAGAATGGTCAGCACCTGAATTTCTGAATGATGTGAGAAGCAGGACCTGATGCCACCTCTTCCTGCCACAATGGGAAGCTCAGTAAGTCCCACTCCAGACATTTGTTGTAAGTAACCATCACCATCTCCTGGGTGGGAAATTTTGGCCTGTTTACTTTGTCATAATATTATTACCTAATGCAATCTCAAGTATTCTCAGGAATTTAATTAAAAGATATGTGTTTTTCTATAATAAGAGCAAGAATATGTATAATTTTTGCTATGGAAAAATGTTGGTTATTTCATACATCTAATTTTATTTTCATTGGAGATGAAAATGGACAGTGTTTCCCAGAAGAAAACTTGACCTTGCACACAACTACATTGGAGGCAATTTAGGGATTATAGTTTGTATTTTCTGATATAATTGTCTGTTGTGTGGAAAATTTAGCTTGCAGAAAGTCTATAAAACTGGCCAGAGAGCACGAGAGAGAGAGATTACATTACTTTCAATCACCAAACTGTTGGTTTAGATGAAAAGCCTTGCCTTTTTCCTCTTACAGTTTCTGCTTCAACCTTTCTGCTTGTGAGCCATGTAGTCACAGTCTGTAGATCTGAAAACAGCACCAAAACTGTGGCAAATTATTTTATTTGGTGTTTCTGGTGTGGTATGTTTGAAGTGTTGGAAAATGGATTTTAAAGCTTACCTGCTTCAAAGGCAGAAAGATAATGGCTTGAGGGATCTGAGAGAAAGGAAACACAGCAAAAGCTGCTGCTGCTGCTGTGTCTGATTTTCTAGTGCATCCTTTTCAGTGGATCCCGGGGACACACCTTGAGTTCTGGTACTCCCTGGAGTTGCCTTGTGGTTTCTTTTTTGTCTTTTCCTCTCAGGACCCTTTTGACCATCTGTGGATTGTGGAGAAATGAAAGCTCCTTCCTGTGTCCAAGATCAATAGCTTTAAAACCAGAGCACAAGAAGCCACTAATCATCTTTTCCACCAGGCGTGATTAATTTCTGAAGTGCTTCAGCTAGTTCCCTTTGAAGTTCCCCTTCCATTTATTTTTTATTTTTTATTTTTTTCAGCAAGTGTCCAAAACTCAGAGGCCCACACCCACATGTGTCCTGCAAGAGGCTGGGGCTGGCGAGGACTCCTCTGGAGTCTCTGCTGTTTGGATGTGGGTGGGCCAGAGCACTTTTTGGAAAGCTCTCCCAGATCCTGGAAATGTGATTTAAAAACCAGTTGAGATGTTTCCCAAAGCACCCTGGCTTCAGTGGAAAGTGGTGCTGCTTTCCTGTCTGAATCTTGGATTGAGAAAAGAAGGAAAAGGAGGGGGAGGAAAAAACACCCCAAACAGCCACACTACAAGATTTAATTGAGTGTGTTTCAGTTCCTCAGCCTCACGCCAGCTGAATAAGAAAGTGACTGAGAGAAGCTACATCCCCCATCACCTCCTCTGTATGTGAGTAAATAAGACATTCCAGCAGCGCTGAGGCTGAGCCAGTGGAAAGATTATTTTTTATTATTGTTGTTATTATATTTTTTAAGTGTTATTTTTAAAGTTAAGTCATCCACAAATCCACCTGGTCTCTCTTCCTGCTTCTCCTGCACGCCACAGCAACACTGAAGGCTGCTGTTATTACAGCACTGCTCACAGAAGGGGAAACTGCATGTGATGTGTGAATGGAACCCTGGAACTGCACAAGTGCCACACGGTCATCTTTGCAAGTACCAAAAAATGGTTGTAGTGCAAATGGGTGATGTGGTGTTGGCTCACCCGGAGATGAACGTGCCAGCCTGTCAGTGTGGGGATGTTCATGAGCCTCAACACTGCTTCCAGTTGTGTTTGGCCAGAGTTTTCTGACTGATCTCTGGCACTCCAAGAGCTGCCCTTGTGTACAAGCCGTGGATGGCTGAGTTGTAGTTGATTGTTGCTCAGTTTGCAGGCACAAATAACTCTGCACCCACATCTCTTTGTCTGCTCAGGCACATTCCAAGTGACAGGAGTTTGAAAAGGAGTGATATTGCATGTGTGTACCAAAGATATGTGCTGCTCTTGTAAGGCTGCCCCTGAATGCCAGGTAGGGAAGATATCCACAACACAACCTGTTGCCAGGAAATCCCTCTTTGAAAACAAGGCTTGGCTACTATTTATTTTTTAATATACCATATTTGTTTATTTTTTTGTTCATGCATATTCAGTCATAACCACTTCTGGCTGCTACAGGAGCTGTAAGACTCAATGAAAAACTCTGTTTTCCTCACTTTTGCAGCACCAGCTAAGGATGGAACTGAAACCTAATGAGGAAGCTTGTGCTGGCAACGTTTCTTACCCAAATGTGTCGGCTTGTGCATTTCTGGGCATCTGTGCTCGATATGAAGCACCTGCTTGTGTAAGGTATGTTCTGTAAAGATTGGATGATGGCCCAGTTGGAAAGGAAGAATTCACACATTTAAGAAAAAATACCTGTTGAAGGCACAGTGGTGAGCAAAGAAGCTCGTGGTTCTGCAGCAGCAGGAATATCAGGGGTGGGAGGGAAGTCTCCGCAGCAGGAACAGAGAATGTAGACAGAAAATTAAAATGTTGTGCAGCGATTGCAGTGAACTGCTAATGTGCAAAACAGAGGCAAGTGGTTCCCTCTGTGGTTCTGGCAGTGTGAAATGCGTTTTCTGCTCTTTCTTAAGGGTGACCCACTTATAAAGTGAACGATGACAGTAGACATCTCTGAGACTAACACTAAATAGATACAGCTGTAGATGTTCTCCTAAAGGAGGATCTCACAGAAAATAACTGTTAGTGAACCCAGGTCTTGCTTTCAGTTAACAGTGGATGCGGTTTCTCCCATTCTTACTGGAGATGTGTGTTTGTCAAACCGAATACAAAAATTATGCCCTATTTAACCATTCTCCCTTGTTTCTCTCTCATCCATCCTGTTTCTGTTCTGTGTTTTAAGACTGCTTCTCATCTCCCAGAATAGGACAAGATCCCTTGTCTCTGCACAGTTCACATTCCAGGGTTTCATGGCTAATGCTTGTGCCCCTGGTGTCTCCTTTCTTGTGGCTGGATGTTATGAGGGAATCATGACCTCTGTGATTTGGAATATACATAAAAACTATGATTTTCATGACCTTGTAAACATTAGGTAGTAGGAGACATTATTTATTACATTATGTGGTAAATAATATAGAAATATTTGTATTTTTTTCACCTTAAGAAAGAAAATAATTATTTGTCCTTATATTGAATTTTCATGTTCTGGTCACCCAGTGTGAAACAGTTTCCTGCAGGTTGGTCCCCAAGCTGTGTCCAGAATTGGGTGCAGCTGATGTTGTATTAATTTGGCCAATATCCAGATAAGGACTTCAAGTGAAATTCTGTCCCCAAGAAAGAAAATGGCAGCATTGCCAGCTCAAGGCTTGGATTTTCCCCTGAGCCATCCTCTGGGTTTGTTTCTTAGGAAAGCAAGTGATTCCCAAACTGGCTGTTAGTGCTGAGACCATTTGAAACCATCAGCTCCAATTGCTTTGAACTATCCTCACTTCAAAACAGGCATGTGATTTTCTGTACTAAATCCAAAGTGGAGAAAAATGTTGCTTCTGGGGCTGGAAATTTGTGAGAAGGACCAAGTTTAGCTGTAATTCTAATATTTATGAGTGACTTATAATTCCCCTAAAGCTCACCAGGCCCCCCTTGAAAAGAATGGGGCCACTCAGAGTGGGGGAACATTAGTCTTTAGGAAAAGGCTGCCCATCCATGAATTCCCCTTCTTCTCCTTTTGTGACATTCCTTAATTTGTCTCCTGCACAATAGATTTTCTCATTTGCTGCCCATTTACTGCCAAGGCATTCTTCACCTGCTGCAGCAGCTCCGGTCAAGGAATGTGGGGTACAAGTGCTTGTGCTGGACGGTGCAGGATATTTTAAGGGTTCATTCTTTTCCCAGTGATGCTTCATCCCTGCCTAGTTACTTTCTGGTTATTTTCCTCCCAGTTTGTGTTCCCATGTCTCAGTCCACAGACTGTGGGTCAGTTTGTCTCATGGGAATTGAGGATCTGATTCACAGCTAAAAGCCTCCTTTCTGGCTTCTCTACATTTTGTTTTTTCCCTCGTGCAGAGGAGCACAGGGCACAGTGTGCAACTGGGATTCAGACTTTTCAGAGTGGAAGTGATTCCCTAGTCCAACAAGCAATAAGAGGTGAAGGTGGCACAATATTAGGTCTAGTATTGACTGCTTGGGTGATATTTATTAATATAATGGATAATATTAAGGTGGGGTTTAGTTTTTTCTTTTATTTTCTTTTTTTTCTGCTTTGTCTGCTTTCCTCATCCATTACAGGTTTTCCTTTCCTGGTTTTGGAGGGGTGTAAGGATGAAGCTGTAGTTTCAGAAAAGTCACTAAGAGTAGAGTTTCATCACACCCCCACAGATGATGCTTGGTGGTGCACTATTTCTGTACAAACATTTCACTGAATCTGTAGCTTTTGTATTGAGCTGCATTTTCCTTCTGAATGGCTTTAAAATGGTTGGTAAGAGAGGATTTGAGGTCCTTCAAATGTCACCCTATCCCCCCAGCAAAATTAAGGTTGCTATTGAACATTTTGGATGCAAATATAATGCTAAAAGAATGGTTAAAAATACTTCGAATATAAAAATGTAAGAGGTTTTCCCTGTGGTTGTTTGGTGTCTCTATCTTGTGCCTGGGAATGCTGGTTTGGATGCATGTGTGAAATGGCGGGGGCTTTTCCTCCTCTTGTAAAGCGTTTATTTCCTTCTTGTGGAGAAAGAAGCTTCGCAAAAAGAAGTGAGGCAAAGAGAGACAAAGAGACTGTAAGGGATGGGTGATGGAGTGCTGATATTGGCACATGTACAGGTCTGTGTTCTCTGTGGCTGACACAGTGCACTGTGCCTTGGTAATGCAGCATCTGCCTTGGCACAGGGGCTCTCTAATATCCATGGAAGTTATAATGCACATGAAAACACATTTCTTTCTCTTTCCCCGTCTTTCCCCCTTCTTTTGAAACCTCAAGGTGTTGACTGGTGGCTCACTATAGCACTTAGTTTGTTACCACCCATTCACACCTCTGCGTGTCTACTGTCCCCACCTCCTCTCACACTTCCCTTGCTGTAACGATGTGTTGCAGAAATAAATTGTGTTGCACAATGAGTGCGTAGAAAGAACAAGAGGGTATTTAAAAGCTGAGAAATCGGAGAACTGGTGTGGAAAGAGAGAGAGAGGGAAGCGCTTTTGGCACACTGAGCTGGTAGTATATTATAATTCAAGCTCGATGTCTGCTGTGCCACAGTGATTATAACACTCATTTGAATGCTGGAAGTTGAATTTAACAGGAAGAGATTGAAAAGCCCAGGACTTGGGGTGCTGCTTGAGAGCTTGGGAGTTCAGAGTGTGGCTTCTCTGCTTTCCTCTAGGATCTGTATGAAAAAGAAATGTTTTTCTCTTTTGGTTTTTGGGCTTTTTTTTTTTCCCCCCACTCAGGTCTGAAACCATCAGAGGTTTTGCAGAGATTCTACTTAATCGTGGATCCTTAAAAATCCCACTTAGTAGTACCTTGAGAGGTTTGCCTTGGTGTGAAGAGGCTTTCTGAGACAGAGAAATGAGTTGAAATAAACATTTAGTGTTTCAGCTGTGCAATCGTAACACTTTCCTTTAGTTCCACATCTCCCTGGGAAGATTGTGTCCCTTGATCACACTCTAAATGAGCCAAGGCCGTGCTTTGCATTCACGCAGCACAAGCAGACCCCAGGCACCTTTTGCATTCCATGTGCAAACCTCCTTTGCTCGCTCTTGGAAGCTGGTGCTGAAGGAGATGGTACCAAACTTTATTATTTTCTTTCCAATTCTGTTCAATCTCCGTGAGCTCCCAATTTGAAATGATGGCTTGCCCTTAAAGAGCTGCTTGCACTTGACAAGCGTGTGGCAGTTCTTCATTAATTACCAGCAGCCCTTCCCAGCACAACCTCAGTTAGGTAGAATATTTGTTCAGCGCACATAATTATCTCTCTGTCGTTCTCTCTCTCATATCGATTCGTGTGGAAAATATGATTAAAACATGAACATCTACAAATGATTCAGAATAACAAGAGAGGAAAGGCCATTGTTTTTTCGCACTGACTATACTAGATTACTATAATTACAGCTGAATGGTTATATATTTCTCTGTGTCCCCCACTATGCTCATGCACAGCCTCGACGTACCGCTTAAAATTAGATTTAAAAGAAATAGCCTCTTAAGGATGTTTCTTTGACCCATTAAGGACCTTTACCTTGGCACTTGCACATGTAATCTCTGGCATAAGGTCGTGCGAAGCGGGGGTAGGGCTAGGAAAAGAAACACCAAGCCTTCAGACATCTGTTGTGGTGCTTGGGCCAAGAGCGGAGGGGAGGCTGTGCCAGTTCGGCAGCCGCTCCTGCAGATTGCAGTCGGCTTGCTTTTGATGCCAGCGTTAATAATGTGGGCTTCCCGCTGGGTGGGTGGCACTGCCAGATTCCTAATTAGAATCCACTAAAAGCACCAAAAGGTGAAGTGGTCATTTCTTTCCACCCCCCACGCCTTCATGTCTTCTCCCAGCAGGTTTGTTTAGCCTCATATTTATTTCGGCCTCTTAGCCCGTCGGAGAGGAGTGGGGCAGGGTTGTGTGTGCTCTTGCCTTGATCTCAGATTAAACAACTGGAAATTTTGATCTGCTGAAGCCCTCAGGAAGGCCTGATTCACTGTGGTGTGTGTGGAGATGACAGAACTAATTTCACACTTCATCCATTGTGCGCAGGGGGTTCACTTGTTGTTTGCTCCTGCAGCTGGTGCAGGCTCTGAGACAGGACGTCGTTATCCTCTCCTGACTTGATACGGGATATGTGGGAAGAGCCTGGTTCAGAGGGCAAGAGCAGGTTATGTGTATCCCATTGGCAGCTCTTGCTTTCTCTTAAGGGGCTGTAAATACTATTCCAGAGGTTTTGTTTGTCCCTGAATAGCTTCAGACTGCCTTTTCATAGAATCAAAGAATGGTTTGGCTTAGAAGGGACCTTAAAGATAATCTTGTTCCAACTCCCTGCCATAGGCAGGGACACCTTCCACTATCCCAGGTTGCTCCAAGCTCCATCTAACCTGGCCTTGAACACTGCCAGGGATAGGGCAGCCACAGCTTCTCTTTTAGGTTGGTTCCAAATTATTTGACCAATATGGAGATCATTTAAAAGGCTCTGGGAACTCAGGCCGAGAAATAATTGAATTGTAGGATTTTTGCCATGAAGTGTGGCTAGATGTGCTTATGTCCTCTGTGAGAACAAGTTTAGAAGCAGGCAGGACACAGAGGCACAGCTTGGAGAAACCAGCCCAGGTGAGCACAAGCCAGCCAGAGAGCACTGTGGCCATCCCTTTCCAGCTGGATGTGGCACATCCCAAGAGCTCTGCCATGCAGGAATGGATGGGAAATTCCTGAAAGATGGAAAAACAGTTTCAGGATGAGGCCTTTTTGTCTCCTCCCCTTCACTTTCCTTAAGAGGGTGCCTCTTTAGAAGTTTATTATAGATCTGTTTATCTCTGGTTGCTTGATAAAGTAATGGGATTAACTGTATCAAAAAACAGGCAAAATGCAACCTGCAAAATGTGGGGCAAAGAGTTCAGCAAGAATTGCAGATCTGGACCCGAAGCTGCTGTCGCTGCTTCTCTCATAAGGAATGTGCAGAGTTTTTTTCTAGCCATGAAGCAAAGCATTTATTTTTTGCTTGTAAGGTTTCAGTTGCAAACCTGGAAGTTGAGCTACAGAAAGCTACTCATGAATCGAAACTGGAGAAAGGAGTCCCGTGAACTCTTGCCAGCTGAAACTTCTGACTTTTCCTTGGCTTTACCTTTAATTTGCTGTTAGAAAACCTGTGATCAAGTTTTAGCCTGCGAGCCAGAATTAGCCAACTAATCAGCAGCCTTTCTCATCGCCTGATTAAGTGAAATCCTTCATACTGTCCTGCCTTTTGATCAGTAATGCAATAGGATGCATATTCCAGTAATTGTGAATGCAGAACAATGAGCTTTCTTGCCAGAATTATTTCAGCACCACTGCACTGCCCCCTCCAAATAGCCCCTGACCAGCCCAACCTTTAGGATGGAAGGGAAATTGCCATTCTTGGTGTCCACAAAATACTTACCATTGACCAGTAAATACCTTCTAGTTAAAACATTATTCCAGTTCCTTTCTATTTGTGTCCTATAAAATAAAACAATGCCAATACTTTTCTTTTTTTTTTCCCCTATCTCCTAATAAGGACATTATATTTATGACAAATGTTTTGGAAAATTCCTATGACATATGTATGGATATAAATGAGAAAGAGCTGAAGAGAAGAAAAAGTCCAGGTTCCAGAAAGGGTGAGAGGGAAAGGGAAAAAAAATTCTGAGAGACAGCAAATGTGTATCTTTTGTTTGGTAATACGGTATCCATGTAATGTCTCTGAAATGGCCACAGTTAAAGTTCATGCTACATTAGGAAAGCAAAGTGGTTTACAGTGAAACTTAATAGAAGTCAATTGTGTTTGAAACATCTGATGCAGAAATAAAACACCTTATGTTTTATGGGAGCGAGGAGCTGCATATTTGGCACTCGTTCTTCTTTCTAAACGCGTGTGCTCCCTCTATCAGTTTGAGATAATCCAGGTCTGGCTGCTGCCCAGTCACTCCTCCTAAGCAGAATTACGTGAGACACGTCGGGCTCCCCACTCACACTCCACTCCCTCTTGGGCCAGTAATTGCCTTGAGTGAGAATTAGTTATCATCTTCTACAAATCTTCCACCTTCCAAGAGAACATTATTAACAATAATATGTTTTTCTTTCATCATAATTTCTTTTCTTTGTTTGGGGAGACCTTGGGTGTTTTCCACCTACTTTTTTTTTTTTTTTTTTTTTTTTTTTCTGTTTTTTTATGTTTTTTTCAAAACTTCAAACTCTGGAAGTTCACATCAGAACATGATCTCTAGGGCTGCTGTTGTTTAATCCACTTCCCTCCACAACCAGAAAATAAAATTTCACTGACAAATCCACTCTGTTTTATAGGAAGGTACGGTCATGAACTCATCCTTCAATTGAACTAAGTTATCCTGTGGACACCTTCCAACTTCTGCTGCCTTCCACTCACTCAATTACATGCTTATTTTCCTAATCCTCTATTTGATAGGCAGAGTTTTACACTTTTTGCATTCCAGCTGAAACGGGAACCTCTATTCTTTGCTGCTTTAGATGTGTGCAGGCGTTCCCACCTCCAGAGTGTCGGGGGATCCGAACACAGGGAGTCAGGCTTTGAGAACATAATCTAGAATTTGCAAACATTAGTGCACTTCTGCATCCTCTTCTTTCTGAGGGGCTGAAAGCCAATTCAATTAGCTGTTGAAGTGTTCTATTTGGTAAATTAGTTGAGATTTGGATTTTAAGACAGGATTATTACGTTGGTTTGGGTTTTTTTCCCTACAAGGTTATATGACAAATCTACAAGAGAACTGAAAATATTCACCAGGACTCCAAATCCAAAGTTCAGTGCTGTCACTATTCCTTCAGATATCCTCCCTTTAAATGTCATTACGTCTTCATTGGGAACAAGTAGCAAACTTTATTCAATCACTCATGTATATGAGGTGTAAACTAAGTAACTTTAAGTAAATGACACGTTTGTTTTTTCCTTGTCTAAATTTAGGCAAGCTAATGTGTCAAAATTTATCTTATACTCTCTCTTTAAAAAAAAAAAAAAAAAAATTAATAAAAGAAGGCAAAAGAAAAAGTAAGCTTATCAGCCACAGTTAGGATTATATGCATTTAGCTTAATTGTTCAAAATAATGCTTTTATTTTTCAACATAAATCTTAAGTTCTTATGGAAAATTAATTTGAAATGTTTTGAAAGTCTGTATATGCTTTTTACAGCTATCAGTCATTTGATTGACCTAGCAACATTCCCTATGCTTTCAGTGTATTTTCATTAGATGCTAAGGATAGAATTAGGATAGGTCCTTTTTTTTTCATTTGTGGTACTATTGGAAACCAGGACTCGTTTAGAGTCTTGATCCATGCAAGAAATGGAGATCAAGTTGTTCTTTTCATATACTAAGATATTAAAACATAGTCTTCTAGCAATTATTTCTGTTAAATAGAAATTGGTCAGTTTTGTACCTGTTTCATAAATAGGAGGACAATTTATTTTGTGAAACAATCCAAAGAGTGTGGAAAACCTGATTCCAAAGGGAAAAATGATAACGCAGTGACCTTTTCAAGTCAAAATTTTAAACCCTGCTCTAGCATTCCCTTTCCTAGGGGATTAATTTCCATGGCACTGAAGCTGTAAGTCACCTTCCGTTACCAGGCTTTGTTTTTGTTGGCACTCCTGGAGATTTTCCTTTTTTCCTTTGCAAGACTTTGGTGAGCGTGTGAAGAAAGTCTGCTTTGCTGTGCATGAGGACGTGAGGGAGGTGAATCTGTCTGTAAAGAGCTGAGGCTGCTGTTCTGCAGGCTTCAGTAGAACCCTGCCCAGTACAATTTGTCACGGGGAAGGAAACGGGTTCTGCTCCAACCAGAATGAAGTGCTGAGCACAGGAACAGAAAGGAACTTAAGCACTGAGCTGGTTGAGAATGTAGAGCTGTATTCTTAAGCTTAATCCTCTCTGAACCACGTCATCATAGGATGGTTTGGGAGGAAAGGACCTTGTGCATAATCTGTTCCAACCCTCTGTTCCAACCCACCTTCCACTGGCCCAGGATGCTCCAAGCCCCATCCAGCCTGGCCTTGGACACTTTCAGGGATCCAGGGGCAGCCAGAGCTTCTCTGGGCACCCTGTGCCAGGGCCTCTGCACCAGCCGAGTGAAGAATTTCCTCTTAACACCTAATCTAAACTTCCTCTCTTTTAGTTTTAAATCATTCCTCCTTGTCCTATCATTATGTCTTGAATACATCTTCAAGACTCAAAAGTCTACGATATGAAATTTCTTCCTGGTTTTAGCTATGGCTACTTCAAGCTTTGAGCTGTTGGGGTTTTGGTTGGTTGGTTG
>VYZR01019573.1:943-12460 GCA_013400675.1 Oxylabes madagascariensis | reverse complement strand
AATATATTGGTTTGCTAGAACTGATGCCTAAGAGTCACCTTCCTGTAGCAGAGACTATGCTCTGGACATCTGCATTTGTAAACACTTGTGGTGTATGCGCTGTCAGATTGGAATATGAGCAGGGGAAGCTTATGACTAAAATAGGTGCGCAAATAAAATTTCCAGGTCTAAATATACTGTTATATATAGTAGCATATAGTTATGCCACTTTATGCTTCTTAACTTGCAGTAAATTTGAAAAACTAAGACTACAGTGACATGTTACAAAGAACTGGCATTTTATGCATAAGGTTACATAAAAATGCTTATCAAATGAAAACAGGTTCCTGCTAACACATGGTCACAGAGAAGGGCCTGCAGCACAAGTAGTGCCTTTTGATGGGAGTTCATTAAACCAGGGTGCATATTCCATCAGACCTGCCCAATATAATGCCTTTTGCTGTGACATTCCAGCTGCCAAGTGTACCTCGCCAATGCTCTACAAACCAGGCCAGCTGGCCAGCCACTTGAATTTGGGAAGACATATCATGAATGACAACTCTAGAAGTTTATGATATACCACCATGCAAACAAGGAAAGCAAGAAAGGTGCCAGATGAACAAGACTTGGATGATATAACTGTTGCAAACCCTGAAACAAGGCAGTCTGCCCTGGAAATGGTAAAACAGCTCCCGACAGGAGAGTTATGGCATATTAAACCGACAGTAGAACATGACATATTTTGATTGTTCAGGTTAATATCTAAGAAAAGGGAAAAAAGTATACTTCACACTCAGTTTACACTTTTGTTAGCTAAACACTGAGAAGAAAACACTAATAGACATAATGCTTATTTGGCACCTAAGGTCTACATCCTGCAGCTGCTTTTGGAAAGAATTAATGCTTCCAACTTTGTCATAAAGAAAAAACAGAAAAGTCAGATAAAAGGATGCAGTTTCACTGGCAGACAAGCTATAAGGACAAAAATAACTTGCTCACTTAAAACTACAGACTGTAGCAGAAACAAAAAAGAAAAATGTTAAAACTCACATTAGAATTTCTTTCTGTAGTGACTTAGACCAAGCAAAACAGTACTTTAAAGAAAAGTGTGAACTTTTCTCAGCTGTCCCGATGCATATTAACTTTAAAGGCTCATTACAAACATACAAAGGCCCCTGTTTATGTTACTTCTTTGAGTTTTTCAGCAGCATAGTCAGCCAATGCAGAGATACAATGTTTCTGTAGAGGGCCCATTGTGTACAAATACTTTGTTCAGACAAGGTAGTAATCTGTTAAAACTTTACTTTAAATCGTAATGTGTAGTTTTAAGAGAAGCCTTAGTCATGCTTGTGCAGCAACCAGTTTGTAGTTCATTTTAATTAAATTCATATAGTTAAGAAATTTTATGCACACATTTGTACCAGCAGAAGGTGTTATTTTTAACTTGAAAATAATTTATATTATGTACTGACATACTTTTTAAGGAATTGCATAAATAAAGTAAGAGATTTATAATAAAATAACAAAAAAAAACCCCTATGCTTAGTTGGTCAAACTTAAACAATGCATCCAAACTACTCACTATTTCCTTTCTCTTCCATAATTCCAGTTTCTGTGCACGGCAGTTGACAAATCTACCTGCACTTAAAGTATTGGCAGATAACTGACATGTAAATCTAACAAGACTTTGCATATTTCACAAAAACTGTTTTGGAATAACCACTTCTGATCAACTGTTTGTGAAGATCNATGCCTCTCCTCTCGGTTTAGCATACAAGATAGCTCTCATTCAGTTGCAAAAACATGTGTCTTTGGTTACGGGAAAAGGAGGGGGTGGCTTGGTCTGATCCCTGTCTCCAAGGTTTTTCGGTTTTAAACTTTTTTATACAGACTTACTTATTTAAACAACATATTACAAAATAAAAAGGAAAACACGAATTATTTCAGATTATTTATAACATAAGCAAGTTACAGATCTAAACTAAACTGATTTCTACTAAGAATACTCTGAAAGTAGCCCACAGACTAAACTGAAAAAAAAATCAGACTAGCTTTCTCCTCCTAGACTTGAATGCACTGAATCAAGTTATTTTTCTTTCAACTAATTCTACAAAGAATTTTGGGGTTTGGGGTGTTTTTGTTTGTTTGTTTGTTTTTTGTTTGGTTGGTTTTTTTTGGGGGGGTTGTGTTTTGTTTTGGTTTGTTTGTTTGTTTTTGTGTGGAGTTTTTGTTTGTTTGTTTGTTTGTTTGTTTGTTTTTGCCACCGTTGTTTTCCTCTAAATCTTTAATCTCTCTAGTCTTTAGCACTGTGCAGCTGGCTGGTTGGTTAGGCCCAAGTGAGGACAGGATTCTGGGTGTGGTAAAAATAAAAGGGGTGTGAGAGGCAAAGAAGGCAAGAAAGATGTAGTATTAAAGTCACAGGATAATGACTGCGTTACTTACATAAATTGCTATTGATGACTTCTTAATAGAAGAGAGAATGTAAAATTAAATGAACTAACAGTATGGATACAAAATGAATGAAAAGAAGCAAAGTAGACTATATCTGCTGCATTTAAAAGCTATTTAAGAGAAAGAAAATCTTTGCTATGATATTACATCTCAAGTTGTGGTCTTTGAGCTCTTCAGGACATGTTTTAGAATTACCTGAAGGGTAGAGGCTGCAAAATCAAAGTACTAAGTGTGGTGACGCTGTTTAGAAAGAAGAGAACAAAAAGCAAAGAAACCAGAATATAACTTAGTGCATAGTTAAATCTTATGGATATTTTTTGTGTCTACCTTGCCTCACTAAAGACTGCTAGATGCACTTTTGAAGGTTTCAGTACTTTAAAAAGGGAAAGCTTCTTTGTCCAGAACTTCAAAATGTTAAGAATAGAACAGCTATAAGTTTTTCTTAAATATAAATTACTGCGATAAACATGACCCCTACCAGTGTTAGAAAGATAAATAGCCGGAAAACATGGACATTAAAAGGGATTGTGCTCACTGCATAACAGTGGAGCTATCTTGTACAGTGTATTGATTATCTCCTGTCTATAAGCAAGAATCCAACTCACAAACTGTTGTAGAAGTGGGGGTGAGGTAAATCAGTGACACCTTAGGCACAATAAATATTCTCACCCGCACCCTGGTGAGGTGCCACAAACATGCAATACAGCTTCAGAAAAAAACAAAAACAATTTAATTCTTTATTTTATATTTAATTATAATTTTTTCCACAGGTGGAAGCCTTCTGTAATGACAAAAAGCTTTGTCCATCTGTACTTAAAATGTTGTGCATTATGTGTATTTCTCTCTACAAGCAGACTGAAAGCTGTGTATACCAGAAGTCTGTTTTACTTATGGTATAAAACGCTGCTAATATAGGAATGTCATCCATACTTTACTATGACCTCTAGGAAAGAAGAAATTGGTTAAATATACAATATGAAGAAGTTCTGACGTGAAAGAAAAATCTTTCTTTCACATGCATGTGGAGAAAGATCTCCAGACACAAAATCTCCAGGATTTCGGCAATTTTTAAGCACACTGAGTAACAACTGCTGCTACTATCACACTGCACTAGATCACTGCACGTGCAGCTGTGTGGTGACCAAGTTCACACAATTAGTGGCTAGTTTTTGGCTCTCATAGCAGGTGAGGTTTGTATCATAGCAGTTCTAACTCCAGTTATTTAACTGGAAACATGGTGAAAACGTACCTTCAAAATGGATTTCCAAGACTGAGAGCTGAGAAACTCTACTAAACAAATCTAGGTAAAGAAAACTGAAAAAGCAAAAAAGTTTATTAAGTAAAATACAACTAAACACGTAGATGTGCTAGTTTTGGCTGGGATAAAACTAGTTTTCTTCACAATAGCTGGAATGGGGCTATGTTTTGGATTTGTGCTGGAAACAGTGTTGATGAAAATATTATGTTTTAATTACTGTTGATCAGGGCTTACACAGAGTCAATGCTTTTCCTGCTCCTCATCCCACCCCACCAGCAAGGAAGCTGAAGGTACACAAGGAGGGGGAAGGGGACACAGCCAGGATAGTTAAGCCCAAATGACCACAGGGATGTTTCAGACCATATGCCATCATGCTCAAAATATAAAACTGAGGGGAAAAGAAGGATGGTAGGATATGTGATAGGGAGCTGCTCCCCTAGGGATGGCTGAACAACCACCTGCCTGTGGGAAGGGCTTAAGTATTTTATTTTTAATTTACCTTAATTTAAAGTTTATTTTCATTTTGACACTCTTCAATTTAAACTTCAGTCCATTGCTCTTTGCAGCACTCTTATCTATCACAAATTATTCTCCTTTAGGATGGCTTGGGCAAACTTCAGGGCTTCAGTAAGGAATAGCATAATTATACCCTTGTTGTGAACTTTCAAGCTGTCTCCTTGTCCAAGCAATTCCTAAATTCCAAGCAATTCCTTAACTCTAGAGGGAAATTTCTTTCTCTGCCACCCATCACTGAGATTTTGTGGTAATGTACTATACCGGGCTTGAGAGCTGAGCCAGGTGTATATGCCTCATCCAGACTCTGCAGCTCCTCAGACTGGGAATTGTTGATAGTGACAGCCAATGCCACATCATGCTTAGTGCAGTGAAGGCTCCTTGGTAGGCTCCAGGAAACCTAACCAACTCAGCTGCACGGTGGTGTGTACATCAGCTGTCCACACAACACTGAGCACCAAGGCAACCAGCACTGCTCACCCTGGAAGAGCAACCATGAGTTAAGATAATGGCACCAAGAGGTCTCCGGCTGACTGATTGTGGCTCACGTCTGGGTCCTGGCCAGCACAACTCTTCAAGCTTGAATTCATTTGACAGCTGCTGTGACCATCCTTCTCTCATCTACCCACACGGTGAGTAGCTTCCTTCAAGATCTCCTTCATTGATGAGGAAACTATGTTTTCCTGCTGATCTGACCTCTTTCACCCTTGCAAGGCGTTCAAAGGTCTGGTGCCAGACGTCAGTCAGCGATGTCCCCACAATCCTCTTGCAGAGTGACAGAGCCTTACAGCGCAGGTGTGCTTTCACCGGGAAGAAGGCAGGTAAGCTGCTTCCACTTTCCAGCGCCGTGTTGCGTTGTTCACAGCACACTCTCACTCAGCTGCTGCTTTCCTTTGCCACTCTGGGAACGTTTGGACACACAAATTACTTTTTTGCTTGTGTGTTGTTTTTTACGGGGTTGGGCTGTTCGGTTTTTCAATAACGACCGAGCGTCTCGTTAAACCACGCGGATCACTGGCAAGGAGCGGGCATAAGACCGGGAAAAGATGTTTGGATTCAAGAAGGAAGGCCAGCTTCCTGCCAGGGGACAGTCCAAACCTCCCTAAGTACGCCCCACCACCGCTTGTGACCGCGTGAAGTGAGAAACGCAGTTGCGTTTGTCGTCGGGCCGTGATTTTACACCGAAAACCGCAAACAAAACCCTTGCGCCGAGCAGCGCAGTACCAGGCGGCCCGCTCCGGACTGTGGCCGCAACGCTCAGCTCATGGCGCCCCTCGGGCAGCGCCCTGCGTCCGCACACCGGGATGGGAACCTCCCCAGCGCTAGGCAGAAAGCGGGCAAGGCGGAGGGCCGGCGGGAGCTGCGGCCGAGCCCGGCGGCGGCCAGTCCGACCGCACCGCTTCCGCCGCGCGGGCCGGCGGCGGCGCTGCTGCTCGTCGCCCCCGCCCGAGGCTCCTCCCCCGCTGCCGGTCGGTCCCAGGGCGCAGGGCTGACATCACGCCCGGGGTTTCCATCCGACCGCGGGAGGGGGAGGCTGAGCGAAGCGGCGGCGTGATGGCGGCGGTCGGCCGGACTTAGGAGTCGGCGGCGGAGCGGAGCGGCGCCCACCCCGGTTCTCCTGCGCCCCTCCCAGCGTGGTCCGGACCCCATTGTTCGAGCGGCGGAGAGAGCAACCCCGCGGCGCGGGCAGCGCGGAGCCGGCAAGAGCAGCGGCGGCCGCCCAGGCCCCGCCGCGGCAGCTGCCCGCGACCCGGGGCTGCGGTACGAGCAGCAGTACGCCCCGCGGGGCGTACTTCGAGACCTCGGGCCGGGGGGGGGCCCCGGGAGGGCTGGGCCGGCCGGGCCCCACGCACCGCAGGTAGGCAGAGGCCTCTATGGCTCCCTTCGCCGGCCGGGAGCTGGGCAGCTGCCGGAGATAAAAACCAGAAGGGGGGCGGGCGGTGCGGAGGAAATGCGGCCCCGCTGCCCGTCGCGAGGGGGGTGGATTCCCGGCGCCGGGCTGGCTCCTCGGGCTCGCTCCCTGTTCTCCGCCGAGGGAGGGAGGCATTCTCCGGGGCCGAGGCGGTCGAGCTGCTCCCGCGCGTTCCTGCGGGGGGAGCCAGTGCGGAGCTGCCCGGGCGGCCCAAGAGCGGCCTAGGCTCCGCTCCGGGCCGTGGGGGGCGCCGGGGGAAGCGATCGTGCAGGGCGGCGGCGGTGGCCTTGGAAGCGCTGCCAGAGAGCGGCGCCCGTGCAGGCCGCGCCGATAGCGGAGCGGGCGGGCGGCCCTGCCCGCGCTCCCTGTGGGCGGGCAGCGGGAGAGCGGCGCGGGCGGCAGAGGATGAGAGTCGGGATCGGGTCGGCCCGGAGCAGAGAGCGGGCGGCGGGGAGAAAGTTTTGCTGCCGCCCGCGATGTTTCCCGGGTGCCCAGGGCGCGGCGGTTCGTGCCGGCGCGGGATCGCCCGGCGCGCTCCCCACTCCCCCGCGGGGTCCCTGGTCTTGCTTCGCGGCCCCATTGTGGCTGCGGGGCTCCTTCCGATCGCGCTCCTGTCCCTCATCGCCATTGTTCGCGGGCCGGAGAGGCCCGGCGGTGTGAGCGCAGGGCAGCGCCCGCCCCTGAGCGAGAGTTCCCTCACCACTGCCTTGATGGGCTCGGGTTTGGGCTGTGGCTTGTTCTTGAGGAGCACGCCGGGGCAGGCAAGACCCTAATCTCCTTCACACCGCTACGTCTGTGAGGGCGCAAGTTGATCTGATTATCACTGTGCTTATACTTGCGGCCCATTTACCGTGAGCCTAAACTTTCTCTGGCTTCATCAAATACTGACTGCGTAGCGATCTGATCTAGGAGACTGATATATATGGAATAATGGTCATTTCATCTCTGGATCTTTCTGGTTTGATTTAGTGGGAGCTTGTGTTAAACAGTACAATCTTTTATCTTCCTACTCCTTCCCACAACTGCAAGTGGGTAGCATTGTGTGTGTTCCTGGAAATGTTTTGTGCATGTTCCACTATGTTTTGTGCATGAAATACATTTTACTAAGCAGATCATAGCAGAACATTAATATTACCTACCTCTTCAAGTAGGCATTTTTTCTTTAATATTTAGATCTGTTTTGTCCTGAATTCAATACTGTGTGCAAAGTTAAGACGTGACTTATAGTGCAGTTAGGCAGTAAACTATTCTCACTCTGCAGTACTAAAGAAAACGTAATTTCTGTAATTTTTCCTATTCTGCAGCTGGTAGTTCAGCAGAAGTTGTCATCTTTATAGCACCGTCCATGAAAAGTTGCATAAAGAAGCGTAGTGGCAAAAAGAGGTGTATGATGGAGTCCCACTGCAGTCAAACAAAAAGCAAGACAGGTTTTCCCTGCATTTTATGTATTTTATTTTGTGTATCTTCCAGTTTTCTTAAAAATAACTAATATGAAGACCTGTTGTTCTCTGGACATTATTTTTGTTCTCACAGCAGGAAAAATCTTTTTTTTTTTTTTTTCTCAGAAAAGGAAGTGGTGTTAAAATTATCAGCCATGAACAGGTAACACACAAAAAAATGCTCTTATTAGTTACAGATGCGGCGTCAAATATGCCCCCTTTCACTGTTAGTGTTGGAAAAAGTGTTTGAAAAAAAACCATTTTATTTTTGGTATGTCTTTAATTGCAAACATACTTTAAAATTATGTTAATGTTTTCCTTTCTTATTTTAGGTATTTTGGGAGAAATCTTGAGTACCCACTGAGGACAGTAAAGCAAACAAGTACAGCATCTGGGAAACATACAGAGTAGCAAGAGTGGATCCCTGATATCCACCTTGTAACTTGAGTGGACTTTTATTTATTTTTTTTTTTAACTTTTTAATATTTACAATGAATGGGCACAGTGATGAAGAAAGTGTAAGAAACAGTAGTGGAGAGTCAAGGTAAGCACTTGCATCTTTCAGTTATACTTGGCTATGTGTTTTCTTATATTTTGTTTAGTAAAACTAAGTTATATTTGAACTGAATGCTGAAATGTAGTAGTTAGCAGGCAGATCATAATTAGGAAGAGTGGTTTACTTTCTCACAGGTGCTTAATGTGCATGTTACATTCATGTGATTTCAGCTAAGAATGGGAGTGATCATGTACATGTCTTACATAATAAAGCTGAAGTAGTATTAAGGCCATGTCAGCATCCAGAAGAATAGTATCTCTCTTAAGAGAAAAAAATGCCTGGAGTATCAAAAACATCAAATTAAAACGTTAAAACTATCCTCTATTAAGTGCAAGGCACTCATGCATAATATATGTTGTATAAAACCCTAATTAGGGAGTCTTAAAGGGGCAGTGGTTCACTTCAGTTTTTGAGATGAAGTACTTTATGATTGTGTTATTCTTCAGAGCTGTCAGACTAGTGTAGGTGAAAGTGTTAACTTTGTTTTTGTTTTTGGAAGTGAAAGGACTGTTTTCTAGCCACGTTCTTAACTAAAGAGAAACCTAAAATCAGTCCTCTGATGTCAATTTACAGTCTTCTATCAAGTGCAGAATGTTCACATGTTTGGAAGAGCCTGATTAGAATGTCCTTGCATCCATGCAGGGTGACAACCAGTTCGTAGGGGTGGAATTAAGTTCACTTACTAGAACAGTTCCAAGTTCAAAAAGCCTCTCCTGTGCTACAAAGTTTAGATTTCTAAAACTGGAAATATGATAAACCTAGAGATTTAAAAATCAACTTACCAATTAAAGGTGAGCATTGGACTTCTCCTCTAAGAGTTGGTTTATGACTGTGTTTTTCTGTCCCTCTTACTGTCAGATTACAGCCTGTTGAACTGGTTAGTTAATTCTGTCAGAGTGCCATAAAGAAGACTACATTCGGCAGACTATGAAATTTCTAGTTGGGTAGAGAGAGATCTGAATTATTGCCTCGAGAAGAAATGCAAGAAGAACATGTAACTGCCAGCTAATCAGCCAGCGTGTGCTGGCCATCAAACTTCTACAGTGTGTGGTAGACAGGGATGAGAGAATTGTTTAGGTGACCCTGGGTGCAAATCATAAGGAAGTTTATGAACAGCGAAATTAAAGAGACTTTTAAAATTCTTACGTATTTTTATGTCAAGCTTCCTGTTATACACAGAAGTGTTTTCAAAAGATGGTAGATATTCAATTTTGTGAATAATTTGTAAGCTCTAACATGTAGTAATTTTTGAAGATTCTGCTTCCTATAAAGTTGATACTGTTACAGTTAACAAACAAGTTTGAAGTCTCTTCTGGAGCAAAACATTGCTTGTTACTTAAAAAGGCAAAACAAAGCCTTCCAACAAACTTGAACATACCTGGGACTATTCAGAAAGAAGCCACCTTGCTAAAGGTCTATGCAGAAACTATTTTGTACTGAACTGTGATTGCCCATAAATATCTGTATATCAACGTTATTTAAAAGCTGAACAGTTCCTAAGACTAAAACAATTAAATGTCATAAAGTTCCTATGAATTAAATGAAAAATAAGTATCAGGGGGATACACAGTACTCAAAACTTCATATTAGCCTGGAAAGTGAGACTATTCTTCATCTTAAATGTCCTGCTGAGCACATCTTAAAATAATTTTAAAATCCAAAAACTGTTTTTCCTAGACTTGTGTCACTTGATAACGTCAGAATCTAAATCACAGGCAGGCTTTGGAAAGTTTATTTTCATGTTCCTTATCAGAAAGCTGTTCATGTAAGTGAAGTGAGAAAACTTGCCATTTTAAATGATGGAACCTTGTCTGTCTAACCTGGTTCCATTATTAAAATAATACAGAATATTTTTATGTGACTTATCCTTGGGTTATAGCTGAGTCGTTTTTTTACTTTAATTGGTAAGTTTCCAGTACTCTAGCTGATTTTCACTCTGAGGTGAGGTATCTTAGCAAGCTGCAGCTGTAGACAGGTAGTTAACTGTAACTTGGGAAGTGTTGCTGTAATTATCCTTCAAATCTGGAAATGTGAATTTTAGAGAATGGAGATAGAAATTGGCAACAGACTATGTTTACTACGTTTATAGTGGTCCCATTCCATTCAGAATGCTAGGGGTGGAAGTGAAATAAGAAAGCAATTGAGAACTGCTGCTGGGTGTAAATTGTGAAGATCAAATTCAAGAATTAGTAGGAAAAAAGGAGAGATGAAAATAAATACAGTGATAATCTAAGCAACAGCATTGGTGTGAACTAGAAGTCTTTGAAAATTTTTGTGAGTTTGCAAATTTGATATTAGTGCAGTAAAGCCTTTCACTTGCCTTTGGTGTATGGTGTCAACTTCTGTTGGTGTCATTCTAGAGTGATAATAAATATAGCCTGATGTAGGAGAGCCATCATCATTACTTCAGAAAGTTAAGCAGTGGATCATGGCTGGATTTACAAAAAAATACACCAGCACATGGTGTTCTATGGAAACACCGTGACTTGAAAAAGTTGTGAAGAGCTTGTAGTATTCTCAGCAGTAGGAGAGCCTGGAGAAGAGATTGATCATAGACCTTTGACTTGATGCACTGTGCTAAGGGATTGTAGCTGTCCTTTATTCTCTGTACCTAGCTGTGAAGGTGATTTTTTTTTTTCTGAAGTGAGAAGAATGAGCAGTTTGCCACACTGTTTCATACCTTTCCAGCGTTGCATCTATTCATCTGTCTGCTAGATCACTAGAAAACTTTCCCTGGTTGCAGGTGTTGGTCCTGAAGTTCTTTTTTGCTACAGGTGGAGAAGTACGTGGCACATCATTTGGACTTTCCTTGCCAATTTCAGCAACGTCTGAAGCTCTAAATCAGTACTAGAACTGAGCATGATGAAAATTATTGTAAACATTGTTAACTAGTCTTGTTGCTAGTCTTGTTGCGTGTTCCAGTTTCTGTCCAGTAGTCACAGTGGAGTCTACTTCCCAGCTTGTTTACCTGAATTAACTATTTTGTAATGTTTTTAAGTAGCTCAAGTTAAAATATCACAGAAAACTGTTCATCTGGATAGCAAGTGAGTGTAGACACAAAGACTTACTAGCAGTATGCTGAGAAGCTTATTCAAACGAAGCATCTTTGTATAGCGTTCTTGACAGCATTCAGAACAATTTAGTGTACAAACTTCGGTATGAATACATATATTCAAGTTACATAGTAATAAGAAAGCTTAATCAGCAAGGAAGGGCAGTTGTACCCGAGCTGCAAGACAAGTACCAGCTAGAACAGGGACTGCAGCAATGAAATGCTGGCGCTATTTGAATAACAGTCTGATTTCCCATCTCTTTGCTCCTGTGTGTTTCTTCAGAACAAGGTATAGAGGATTTGAGCATACCTTCGTTTTCTAGGTAAAAAGGCATGTGCCCAGTGTACCTTGAGTGG
>VYZR01019564.1:5945-25275 GCA_013400675.1 Oxylabes madagascariensis | reverse complement strand
GCCTAAACAAAAACACACAGTGCTTAGGGCTGTCTGCAGAACAGGGAAGTTTTTGGGTGCAGTGGTTACCGGGACAGTCCATCCCTGGGCTGATGAGCTGCTCTGGAGTGGTTCTCTGAATGACTTTGGGGTGGCCATTTGGTGACTCTTCCGATGTACACATTATCTCCCTGAGATAAACACACTGAAACTGAGCTGTTATGGAATGAAAGTCTACGGAGATATACAGAAATTTGCTGTTTGTTTGGAGCCAAAGTATTTGGAAATCAAAAGGAGAGTTTTCATTGTCTTATCAGTCAGACGCTTTGTCCCAACAGCACACAAAAAGGTAGTTTCTTCCTTTCTCTGTTGAGCTGGTTATTCTTCCCTCAGAGATCTCTCTTTTGAGACATTGCTTTTAATCCAAAAGAATATGAAGAAACACTTTGTTTCCTTTACACATAAACAGTGAAGCACTACTTTTCCTCATCTTGCTTTTCCCCCGAATACCACAGCCCCACTTTGTTTAGGCAGTGTTTCTGCAACCTTTGTCTGCATAACTATATTACACAGCTAAAAGTTTCCTTCACAGAAAATACCCTTCAAATACTTTCCAGATTAAAAATTATACTGGCTCCCTCCAGGAGGCCCAACATTGTTTTTGAAATGCCACATGTACATTCTGTACTAACTCCAGTGGTGGTGGTCCCTCTACTGTGTCTCTCTGCTCTGTATCTCAGATCTTAGGAAATTCTTAGGAAAAAAAGATAAAGCCATCCCTATAGCACCAAAACACAGAAAAAAACCAAGAAGTCTGGAAGCAACACCATGCATATTTCATCTTTGACTAGAAAAGCTAGTAAATAAATTTAAAGGAGTAAATAAATAAAAAAACAATTTACATTATATCTTACTGCTTATAGTAACTATAATACAGCTGAGAGCATCTTCCTAAGAGCAAATCATGCCCAAACATTTGGAAAAGTTAGTGTGGCTAGAGCCCAGGTATCTGGTGACAGCATTCGTGATGGAGTTGTTAGAATTCATAAACACACAAGTGCAGCCAAAGCTCTGACTACACTGGGGACTCTTGCCAAGGCATAGAAGTTTTCCTTCCCTTGCTGGTAAGGTTATGGAGGGAATATAAACTGTGTGTTTGTACATGAATCATTGTGATTCCTCCGGATATCAAGGGGGCCCACGCCAGAGCTTTTCTCTCTCAGGCTACCAAGATTGCACATCCTTCCCAAGCCAGTCTCTGCAGTCCACATGCTGGGCACAGGCTGGAACACTCCCCACCACGCTGGCACAGCACAGCTTCCTAGACAGTACAACACAGGCATTTACAATGGCCCAGATATCCAAAAAAAGTTAAGGGATATGCTGCCCTATAAGCCCCCGATGTAGATGTAATCTGTGGATGCTCCAGATGTGGAGCACAGTCACAGGTATTCCCTGGGAGTGTCTGTGCTTGAGGCTGACCCACTGCAGTGCTTCCAGCACCCGGGAGAGCCCCACACCTGGGGGAGTGCCAGGGGCATTTCTCAAACACAAATGGCCAAAAGAACTTCAATGCAAACTGTCCTCTCAGAAACCATGGACATAACTACCACCAACAGCTTCCCTGTCCTTGTATGCCAAGGATCCATAAATGAGGGTGATGGGGGATTAGTCTCTGTTCTTAATTAAGCAATGTATATTGGAGTAGTTCCTCTGAAGTGAATGTAGTTATACTATATTTATTTTGGTGTAAATGAAATCAGAATCTGACTATTTGCAATGCAGCACAGTAAAAGACTAAATTAAGTCTTCAATAAGCACCAAACCTCCTAGAATTATTTCAGTGACTGTCTAACCTGTGACTGACTCAGCCAAGCAGTATATTTCAGACATTAATGCAAACACATAACAGGCAACAAAAACGAGCCAACAGTAAAAATCTATAGGGAAGAAAAATATCTCCTCCTTTGTCTGAATTATTTCTCTTTCACTGTGATTTTATCTTCACTGCATGCTGCTTTTACAAAAAACATTTTGTAAACCATGTATTATAAAATTGAACAGATGAAAGGGTGTTTATATGAATTGTATTTGCATTTCTGCATGAGTTTAATATATAATTCTAAGCTTACTCAAACTACTGATAATTATATTTTAAATACAATTTTAAACAGAGTTTAAACAGAGATGCCCAGGAATATTTTCACAATGTATTTTCAGATGAAAATGCCAATACATTAAAAATTCAAAAGCCCAGAAATCAAATCTGGTCAAACAAGGAGGGGGAAACAGAAGACAGGTAAGGAAATGAGAAGAACATATCTTCAAAAGAGAAAATTCCCTTTTTCACTCAGGTTTTCAAAAAGGGAGATTAAACTGACTTTATAACATTGAAAGTCTTCAAATGAAACTGGAATGTCTCAATAGACTCAGTCCAAATTTCTGGGAGATTTTACATTTGAATAATATTTAAATTAGCTTTTCATCTAGGAAAAATATTAAATCTTGAAAATTCTCCCGAGTTAGGGCAATCAAAGTGTGCCCAGCAATACTGCTAATCAGCTGCTCAGAACATCAATGTCACCTTGCATTGCAGCACCAGCAGTGGCCCATGCCTGAAGGGTTTTCTGGATACTTGAACAATAGTTGGAATGTTTAGGTAGGATTTCTTTTCAAAAGAAAACAGGGTGGGCTTCTTTTTAAAGTAAGATGATTTTTTTTCCCAAAATTTTTGCAAATCTAGACCTGCCTTTTAATTTAAAATGTTTTGATTGAAGATATCACTATAATGTAGTCCTAATCTAGAACTTTCATCCTTTTTCTATGCCTCAGAAACTTTAGTAATTGCTCTAGTTAAAAGAATATAATGAATAGATTAATCTTAGCAAAGTGGCTTAGTTTTCTGGAGTGAGATTTTATTAAGTAACCTTCAAAGCTTATATAGACATGAAATCAATAAAATCAGATAATTTTAAATTTACATGTCGTTTTCTGAATGAGATTCTAACATAAAATATCAGAACTGGTATTTAAATGGATATCCAAGATACCTCCTATGGAGATTTGAGAACACAGAAGATTTTTCAGATTTTCCATTCTGAGAAAATTCTTCTTTATTGCAAGCCCTATTGAAAAGTCATTTATTTCCCATAGCATGTAAAAATTAGTCTAATTTTCCTTGGGAAAGGGTCTGTGATAAGCTGTTCTTCTCTGTGACCACTGGTGCTGCCCTGCCTCAGTACTGTTAAATCCTTTGTGTGGGGAGCTTCTCAGGAAAGTCAATAATTAGGGTTTGGTTGTGTTGTTTGTTTTTTAGGGTTTTTTGGGGCTTTTGTTTTGTTTTGGGTTTGTTTTGTTTTGTTTTTTGGGTTTTTTTTTTGGTGGTGTTGTTGTTATTGTTGGGGTTTCGTTGTTGTTGTTGGGGTTTTGTTGTGGTTGTTGCTGTTTTCCCCGAGCCTTCATTTCCATCTCTCATGGAAAGAAATAAGGAAATAACAAATTCTATAATTCTTTAACATCCAGCGGCTTGGCTGCAGCGGGCATTACCCGAAGGCATTACCTTCTCACGCTGTAATTTAACAGCCCCTCTATTCGATTTACACGATGCTCAGTTCCAGGGACAAGCGGAGCTGGGGGCGCTGCCCGCAGGCTCCCGGCGCGGCCGGCCCGGTGCCTGGGCAGTCACACCCAGGGACCGGGGCAGGGTGCTGCCAGGGGACACCCGCGGGGACAGGGCAGGGCTGCCCGGCCAGGGCCCGGCTGAGGCAGGGACACATCACCCTGCAGCTGGGTTCGGGCTCAGCCCGTGCCTCTCTGCAGGAAAATCATCCTGATTGCTGTGCCCGAGTGTCACCGGGGCAGCAGCAGCCTCTGGAAGCCTTTGGGGGGTGGTGATGCCAAGATTACTCTTCGCCTTTTCTTTTATATACCTTTTCTGTACCCTCAATATTCTTAGCATGCATACTTGCAATTCCTTAAGTCTGATAACTTAGCATAGCCCTAGTATTCTCTTAGGCCAGGAGACCAAAGATCCTAAAGGCCTCGTAGTAGGAGGCCAGAAAGCCCTAAGCTATCTTGGGAAACCAAGGCCCTCTCCTGTTAACTGGAGATTTGGCCCATCCAGGAGGGAATTCCTCAGGTGAGGGACTGTCAGGCTGCTCATCCAGTCCTCCCATTGGGACATCCTTGTTAGATATGCTAATTTGTAAGGTCTATAAATTCTATAGGTGATCTATCGTGTGTGTGCACTGCAGCACATCCCACCTTGGGAAATGCGCACCATAAGGATCCTTCTTAAACACCGAGGTAAAAACCCCTTATTCCTTAGCCATGTCTGGCTCTCAATTTCTACAAACCAGGGAAAGGCAATAGTGACATTGCAGAGGACGTGCGGGAAGCACCACTCAGGGACCTGGGGACCTGCCCTGCAGGGACCCCGGCAGTCCCAGCCCCAGACAGACACACGTGGTGCCGAGAGCGCTGTCGTGCTCCCATGAACAGCCTGCTCTTCCTCCCTGGTGGCCATCTGCCACGGAAAGCAGCATTTGACACTAAAAAGATGTCATCTTGTCATCACGTCATCCCTGCAAGACGGGTTCAGGCATCCAGCCTAGGCACGGGTCACAGGGGCAAACATTAGGAGCATAAATTTGCTACTTACTCAGAGAAGAGAGGGGTGTGTGCAGTTCAGAACACCTAAATTTGGGACCCGAAGCAGCATCACACACCAAAGGAGCAGTTTGCCTCTCTATGCCCTGTTCTTTTCAACTTCTGCAGTGTTTGAACTACAGAACTGGCTACTTTCAAAAACAAATGCTGGATTGAAAAGCTGGCCTTTAAGTTTGTAATCAGTATTAAATAGTTGCATAGGTCTGGGACAAGAATACACAGATTAGTTTTATTTGCATTATTACAAACACTTTAAGAATATTTTTTGCCACAGCATTTATTTTCAACCACAATTTTTATGGCCTTATTCTAAAAAAAACATAGTGCACTCTGGGAAGCATATGATGAGCTCTCAAATCAACATTCACACAATTAAGAAATTAAAACTTATTTAAGAACCAGCACTTAGAGTACTATTGAGGTTCTGTTCTTATTTTGTACTACTTCAGCATCATGGCTTGGCTAAAGGATCTAGTCAGTTCAGTAGAATCAGTATAATGATTCCAGTATTAACAAAAATGAGCAACAGGGAATACGAATTAGAGGTAGTACCTGTCAATTTTGAAAGACCATCTTTTGGCTTATGTGCACTCCTGCTGTGTGTACGTGAGAAGGAGCTCCTTTCATGTATTTCCAGATCAGTTAGATCTCCCAATGCAGCTACAAGATAATGAGCCCAAGTCTGCTCTGACTGCTGTCTCACAGACAGGACAGGACACCTCTCTGCGCGCCGTGGACTTGCCGGAGAATCCTCAGCTCTCAGGGGACAAACAGAAAAGCAGTCAGAGCAAACAGCTTTACCTAGAGGCCCACAGCTAAGGCTGTAGTATATTAATGGCTGTCACAGAAAATACGAAACTGATTATCTGCCATGAAATGAGAGGGCTGATTCTCCCCAGCTGTACACACTCCTGGCAGTGTAAAGGACCTGCCTCTTGCCTTTGCTCTCTGATCACACAAGGAAAATCTGCCTTACCTCTCTCTTGATCCTATTCTTCACAACCATGACTGAGATTGGGTGTATGATCAAGGCAAAAGGGTACAAATGGATTTATCACCTGGCTGACCTTGGCCATCCTGTCAGACACCAATATGACTGCACAAACAGGAGAGTACTGTGCTCACTTCATCCATTAACATATCACTTCTAGCAGCTACAATCCCACTGGTACTGCTGGCAGGTAAATTTTTGTCCAGAGAAACTCTATTACTCCCAATGACACTGACTAAGCCAATAGGGTTTTATAAAAATAACTTAGATAATCTGCTCCTTTTAGTGGTTGTAATGGGAAATGTTCACTTCTTAGAACTATCCTTTAGCATTCTACAACAGGAATACAGGTTTTTGTAAAATTCTCCTCAACTTTGCCATAGGATTTAGAATATTGTAGCTATGTCAAAATTGTTGCCATCCGTGTCAAAATTTAAAACTGCCTACAAGATTTGTCACTTAGTAGAACTTTTAATGACTGTATTAGTCAATATCTGACATTTGATCCAGTGTATATTGTACCACTGAGATTCTGGCACAGATTTGCAGGTTACAGACATCACACAAATGCACGTGTCACACAAATCACACCAATGACAAAACAGACATGCATATAAAGTTTTTTAAATTTGTCTTTCTTATCTATTTTTAAAAGTTTTCATCGACCAACCCTATTTCAACCTTCCCCTCCAATCTGCATAGATCTAGATCATCTATAGCTTTTAGTCAGAAGTTTGGAAAACCAGAAATCACTGCAAAACCCAACCATGTCCTGCCTTGCTTATGAGGAGTGAATGTTCCCTACTTAAAGGCAACTTTTGTTAGGCATACACTTTGAGTTTGTCAGAGAAAAGTAATAACAAATAGTCAAATATTAGACTCTGGTTTGCTTATTGGTGTTCATAAAGGGTAGAGGAAGAAAAAGGAACAGTTTAATATAATTCCACCATTAGTTTTACGGATACAAAGCTGAAGAAGTTCAGGTAAAATCAGCAGAGATCTCCAGATACAGTGCCATCCATGGCTGACAACTGCATTTGGCTCAGTTGCTTACAAAGCTCAGCAGTGGCTATCATCCTCATTCAGTCACACCAGCACAGAAAGCAGCACTTTGGAAAGAAGAGGATAACTCCTTAGTGGCACATCTGTTAGGTATAGATGGCATTCATCTGAGTAGCTTTGCCAATGGATGACATGCCAAGTCCTTTATGCTAAAAGGCTTGTGCTTGATGTTAATCATTCGCTCTCTGCCAGTTAACATGTTTATCCTTCTAGGAAATACTTTGATCTATACTGGCACTTGAAATATAGCAACCAATTTTACTAGACTGGAAATGAACAAACAAGATCTTGTGTGAATTGCCAAATGGCACAGCAAAATGCAGGATGCACGTTACAAAGGGTTGCTTAGCAACTGGAAAAGGCCATGCACTCCATTTCACTATTTTGGTTTGAAATAGAAAATAAATGGCCTTATAATTGTTTGAAATACACGGAGAGCTAGAACATAATACTGCTCTGGAGAAATCTATTTGTGAGGAGTGTCTGTCATGGGAGATAGAAAGACTCAGAAACTCAACATTCAATAGGTTAGTGAAGGAGAAACTGCCTTTCAGATATTTTGCCTTAAAATGTAAATGTAATGGTAGTTTAAGTTCAGTGCATGTATTCTGCTATTCAACCAGGATTTAAAACAATTGTTTATTTTTGCCTTTCATCTTCAAATGTTAAGAGGGTTAGGGTTGTTTTTTTTTGGTTTTTTGGGTTTGTTGTTTTTTTTTTTTGCAAAGAACACTATTAGCTCATCCTCCATTTGCATGCAAGGAAGTGGAAGTTTAGAGCAGTTGGTACTTTACCCATGCAAGTTGCCAAACTATGACTACATCACAGGCATCCTGAATCTAAGCAGTCTTAAAAAAACAAACCAACTTCTGCATAACATATCCTCCTTCCTCTCTCTTACATAGCTCCCCCCATGCCTGGCAGCTGGTCTTAAAAAAACAGATATAAATAATTGCCTAGCAATACTTCATCTTCATAGAGGAAAAAGAGAGGTCTCTAAAAACTCCAAGCCTCCCATGCTTCGAAGCAGCTACTGTCTTTATTTTCCAATAAAAGAAACTGAGGCAGAGATTAAAGAGATTCTTGAAAATCACATGGGAAGCCTCTTGGGTTTTGAGAGCAGAGTATGGACGCCTGACATTTATCTTAGTGGTACAGTCATCTCCTCTTCCACCAGTGTTCTTTTTATACAGGGATCTAAAGCAGGTAGGAGCACCCCCCGATACTCCTTGGCCAATAAAATCCCCTTGCAAGCACCATCTCTGTGTCAGCTCCCAGCCCAGGCAGTCCCGGTGCCGAAGCCAACAGCTGCAGGAACCTGCCTAACTCGGTGGGAGTGGAGCGGGAAGAGCTCCGGGGCTCAGACCTCAGTGGCAGTGTGGTACAGCAGGGTGAGCTGAGCACAAAGGGGCAGCCACTGTCAGGAGGTGTCAGCTCCTTAATCTATGAAACGTGTAAGCTGCAGCCAACAGCCGTCCGCACAATGCCCCGTGTGTCCGCTGAAAATGGCATTGCCCATAATTGCATTGTTTGCTTAGAAGGGACCCGAGATCCGGATCAAGTTCAACAAGATCTGTGTCATTCTAGTTAGTGCTGTTTTTCAAGCACACCCCTTCAGTGAACAGAAAGCCCTCTGAATCCATGACCAGACTTTCAGGGCCAGATAACTGACTGTTTCGGTTTCTTTCAAGTTGTATCGCAGTAGACACACACAGTATCCTGGATACTGGACAGATTTAAAAGTGGGAAGAAAAGGTTCCAGCACACTGGCTTTAAAAGAGAGAACAAAGTAAGTGAGGATCAGAGGGAGGAAGGCGATCGCTATGACACTAAGACAATTAATCACTGCCAGATGTTAAGGGTCACACAGCACTGCATGCTGGGAAGATCAGCAGGGGTTCTTGGACAGGGAATAGAGGGAAAAAATAACCTGTCATGTCAGTGAACTAGTCAGGGGTTTAGGGTTCCTGTCGTTTAACTATTAGTGTGCTCTTAATAAAATGACAACGCATTGAAGAAGGGGAGGAAGATAGGGGAGTCGGCAGAAAAGAGGGAGTGACAGCTTAATAATCCCTGTCTGTCAAAAGCACTAAAAATACCATCCCAAATTCAATGTTCTTACTTTTGTAATGAACGCGCCAGGGCTCCTGTTTGATTAATAGAACACTTGTTGACTGACAAGGACAAATGTGCACATGGTCTGAACACAGCCCTGTGCATAAATAATTTAAATTGCACCATGGCCAGAGCTCAGCTTGCACTGGAGGTTCTGTGATAAACCCCTATGTTTCAGCAGTTCATAACTTGGCCCTAAAAGAAAAGCTCAGAAATCTTGAGCCTAAAGTTGGACTGAGAAGGCTTCTTGGTTTCTTTGAAGTATGAAAAAAGAAATCAATACCCTCTGGAAATCTCAGACCTTTGTTGATGTAGTGATGGTGGTGTCTCTATTGACTCCAATTGTACGTCTCTCACTTTACAGCAAAAGGAGATGGCTTTACACTGAATGATGCAAACAAATTTGTGTTCATGCTAATTCCCACTTATCCCCATTAACAGCAATGCTAATGACAGTGGAATATACTCACCACAAAAATGGGGTAATGCTTACTTGGAACTTCAGGAATAATTTTCAAAGGAAAGAGTTTAGACTGTTTTGTAAATGAACACTTAGTTACAAACATTTCCTGCATGCCTTTGGGAGAAGAATTTCATTTAGTTAAGCAGTTATCTGATAATACCTTTTTTCACAAAAAAAAAATCTGCTTCTACCTCAGAAAGGAACTTTTTCTGCCAAAAGTGGCACATCTTTCAGTTCTTAAAACAATGCTTAAGAGCTTGTATATTTATGGTGCAATTATTTCTCACCCCTGGGGCCCACACACAAACCTAATGGAAGGAACAGACAATTAGGACACTTGTAGATGTATTGAGTATCTCAGGTAAGACCAAACTTCAAAATTTTTATCAATCCTGTACAGGTATGACTGAATTCCCATATATCATGTCAGTCAGAATTCATTTTTCTCAACATTTTACTCGATACGAACATGCAAACATTTGGCTGTTTTGCCATTTTTTTTCCTTGTCAAATCAGAATAGTTCTTTAAGTAATTTTTCAGGCTGTAAAATAGCTATGCTTGTTTAAAGAGTTCATCACAATATGATCGGAACAGAACAGTAACCAAACTGAATATATTATCAGATTAAAAGCTACAACAGAATTTCTCCAAAGAGTACACACACTTTGTCTAATATTTGCTCTTTCTTTTCAATTTGTTGGATCTTGTAATCTATCAGATTATTTTGGTGGCCTGAATTTGAACCCAGAGAAATGCTGCTGAGCACATTCAACTTTCTTAGTGCCATAAAAACTGAGATTTCTTTGGTACCCTTGAAGAGGCTTTAGCTTTGCAGAATCAGGCTCTCAAGGCTTAATAAAATAAGCATTAGTTTTTTGAATTTTTCTGAGTATTTTTTTCCCAGATATCAGTCAGGGTTTTATTGCAATTTATAATATGAATTAGATAAATAGCAAATTCATATACATTACATTCTATAAATATATAGAACTGCTTATTTGCCCTCTTCCATATTAGATAATAAGAAGAATTACCTAGGTAGCCCTCAAAATGTAACCATTTTTGACTTAGTAAATCTCCTTCAATCATTGTAAGAAGTCATTATTTATTCATTTCCTTGACATGCCAGTTGGAGTTTCAAATTGTTCTCACAAATCTCCACAGATTCGGCAAGGCTTTATAGCAACCTCTATGTTGCAGTCAAATGGTAAAAGGAAAAGGGTGCACAGTAGGAACTTTTGCAATTTGTTGAAATGACACAGTCAAGACTTGCCATTCCTCTTCCTAGAATTGCCAGTAAGGTACTTCAGGCAAAATTTGGCTTGTGATTCAGCTGCCCCCTTTGTACAACTTCCCTAGCCTTCCCTTGAGCCTTCCCTAGCCTTGCTAATCCCACGTCCATTCCAGTATTAATGGACATCACAGTGCTGCACTATTATGGAATGTTTCAGGAGAGAGTCCACAGAGAACTTGTGTAACCAGCAACTCACAACACATGACTCCAGCGAGCACATCCTTCCTTAAAAACCTGTTAAAGCTGCACTCTGCAGAAGGCAAACATGGTTTTACATGCCCTCTGCACAGCAGTGCTCTCTCACTGAGTAACCTCCCTGAAGTTAATGTAAGAGTTTGAGTGATGCCACACATTACGAGGTAACTTATAACAGTACTTCAGAGCATTAATGTCTCCTTTATGTCTACGTTGATAGATCACAGCAGACAGAGCAGCTCTGCTGCACAGCACAGAAACAATCCCAGGAACTTGCTGCTTAAGCTCTCCACCCCTCAGTTTAGTTTTCTCTTACCCTTTCTTGTTGCAGTTTGCTGGGGTCAGAAACACAGCAGATGGTTGCTGCTACTTTGTAAGGCTTCTTCTTCCTGGTGGCCCATGATGTTGTGTCACTGCAAGGGTGCTTCAAGATGCAATGAAGGTTGAGATGCTTTGAGAGATGAAGAAGCCACCTGATATATTGATGCACTCTCTGAATAAAAACAAATGAGCAGAACTGGTTACACAACTACAAGGCCCTTACTTGCAGCATCTTCAACAAGTAGTTTTACCTTGTGGGACTGATTTTCAAAAAGCTAAAAAAGGTAGAAGTAAAATAAATGTTGTATAAATCCCAGACAGCTTTTGAGTATTTAATTTACCTCAAGAATTTCCAGTTCATAAGGAAAGAACAACTGAAGGTGACTAGATGGACAGTACACCACTTTGCCACAGCTGTATGCAACCCAGTCCTGGTGTTCCATCAGTTTGGACTGTATTAGCCCCTTCATCATCCTGAGACATCTGGCAAATAACCAATATACTTTTGTCTCCATGTTTTTATGGATATATCAGCTTGAGCAAGATTAAAAGTAAAATTTGTGCCTTATAGAGATACATGTAATGGTCTGCATAATTGCACATGGTTATGTTAGGAGGGCATTCTCATACATGAAACTTCCTTTACTCCACAGCACTTTCACACTTGAGTCTGTTTCATACTTTAGATTGTTCCCCTAAATGGCATACCATGAGATACTGCTAAACATTCTGCTGGATCAGTCATACAATTACACATGTTTGTTCCACATGTGCCTACCAAAAATATCCAGAGCCTCCATATAGCTTCCTTCTTTAAAGTAAATAGCAAGGAATAACTGTTTTATTCCTCTCCAAAACTTTAGTCCCAGTAGACAAAAGAAAGTTGTAGTGCATGTGAAAAGCATGGGCAACTAAAAAAGCACAAAAGCTTTTTTGCTGTTTAGCTTTTGTCATTTAAGCTGTCAAACAAATAAAAACAGACTGGCTAGCAGCCAACTTGAATTGTAGTTAAATAAATTTCTATTACACTTATTCACTTTGAAAAATGCAAAATAATTGATCGAAAGCAAAAAGCTCCCAGAATCTATTTTTAATTTAAAGCCTATATATTAACAATCTACAACAAGCTACTTGTTCTGCTATTCTAGGCAGAACAAGTCATCATTTTAATTTGTGACAATAAATAAGACTATTTTTTTCTAAATGTAGGAAAAGTTTAAAAACTGATGTGAACAAAACCTACCTTTTCTCTTCCAAAAGAAATAATGCGCATTTTACTTTTTGTTTGAAAGTATACAAATAGGCAGATATAATTCTACCTTACAGAACTATTAATTGTCACCTCTGCCCACTTATTTGCAGGTTGCATTCTCAGAAAAATATCATAAGATTGATTACTCAGTTATCAAACACACAGGTGAGCTGTTTATTTTAAGAACATTTCATTAACCCAGTTGGGTTTTGATCTGAATGAAATGGCTTTGGTTTTTTTTTGTGCATTGTGGTAGAATATGCACCTAAATTATCAGTTCTATTTAACCTCTAGCCTAGAGTAATGTGGCTGACAGGAGGAGAGCTGACTTTTAAACCCAGCCAGATAGAGTGTTTTCTGACAGAGTTTCAACTGAACAACACACATGCAGACAATTAGGCAGGTTTTAGGGGCTGGCCAGAGCTGGAGAAGAGCTGGAAACGTGTTCCTTAGTGTTTCTCATTAGAGACTGACTGGCTGGGAGGATTCTGTGGGAGAGTGGCTGGTTCACGGCTGCCCTTTCATCTCAGAGACCTGTGCATAATGCGCCCCAGATTCTGTGAGTGCGGGTTGGGTGGGGTAAGCACAGTCCCAAGTGGAAGTTGATTTTCCCAGTGTGTGATTCTGGGGCAGAGAAGGTGGCAGCTGGGGCTGGGGGCAGGAGTGCAGCTCCTGGTGCTGCTGCTGCGGGCAGGGCTTTGCCCCACACAGCCCCTGCGGAGCTGCCTCGCCTCCTCTGCACACAGAGAAGGCTACAACACTTGGGAATCTCGGCCAGCCTGCTTGGGGAGATTTCTGTATTCCCTGACAAGAAATGTGGGCTTGCTCCCCTCGCAATAAAAAAAAAAAAAAAAAAAAAATCTAATCCCCAACCCAATCTGATAACACTGCTTTAATTCACTACAATTCTGTAGTTTCTCATCAATCTCTTCAAGTACATCTACATCTGCACCTCCCTGAGCATTGGAAAGGATTTGCATTTGAAGTACAGTTTACTTCAGCAGTTTGCATGGACCAATTGATATCCCGTTACTTTTCCAAATGCTTTAACAAGAGTCCAATGTGTGTTAGTCTGTGCGCGTTCTCAAACTTGTGTGTGGCAGTCAGATAAAATCCAGACATATTGATAAGATGGTCCAAAAGGAAGCATTAGACGCATAAATACAGTGTTGTCTACCATGACCTGATGTGTTGATTTCTTTGTGCTTTTCACATACTCTCTTGAATGTTGCTGTTAAGCCAGGATTTCTCAGTCAGGGAAGCAAACCCAACTCCAACAACCAATTTCCCTGCAGTCTTTCTAAACCACAAACTAGTACAATTTATAGAGGAGAATATCTGCTATGACACATTTTCTCAAAGGGAATATTTACTGGAGAATCCATCACTCTAATGACATCTTTTTTAACCTCTATGTTTTAAACATTTTGCTGCAAGTACGTCTATTCACATGAATTAGTAGAGCCTGTATTAGTCAGTAGTAGACCACCACATGTGGTTTTGTACAGAGAAAGCACCTCAGATCTCACGTAAAGAGTACGCAAAGTTTGAATCTGTTTTATATATGTGCAAATTATTCCAGAAACAATTTTCTCCTTTTTACAGTAAACTTTGGCCTCTCAAAGATGCACTCTGTGAGCACCTTTGCCCATGATGCTGAAACAGAAAAATAAGTGAGATTCTTCCTTTCCTTTTGCCCCTGTTTAATCTGATGACCCTCCTGTACTCTAGTGGTCCCAGAGAAACCCCAAACTATCTTTTATTGTTCTCCATGACCACATTTTACTTCTCAAATATTTACTGCTCAGCTACACCTAATTGCCTTCAATGTTGCCTCTTGGAGAAGGAATGACTATCAGCCTCTTCAGATTGCTCTTCCCAATGCTGCTACATGAATGATATAGTTACAACTCTCCCAGTACTTATTTTCTTACAGTTAAAACATCTGGAGTCAGTTACTAACATGAGAATCACAAAAGGAGGAAAGTTTCTAGCCTTTGTGGTTTCTGAGAAAAGTCACTCAAACATACCCTACAAGCCCACAAACCAGGGAATAAAGCTGTAATTTTATTTATTTAAAGTATCATTAATTTTCAGTACTCGGGGATGACAATAGCATTTGGCTGATCCGCTCATCTGAGCGTGACCCTGATGCCCTGACTCCTATAATGGACAGACAATGGGGTGTTTGGCCAGGGGAGGAGCATTTTCCTGTGCCAGGGAGGATGCTCGGAGCAAGGACACTGCTGACCAGCTTGTGGCCCTGCTGGAGCAGGAAAGAGCAGTGCCACCCTGCCCATGAGCAAGTGTCACTTGAAGCCTGTATTTATTTTTCACTGTAATATACCTGTTGTTCCTATTCTCTAAGGAACTCGCCCAAATGCTTACGTGTGCAATAATTAACAAATAAAATAGTGGTACAAAAGCAAAATTTATGCTACTGTCCAAAATTCACATGGTTTTGAAATTTGCTCAGAGATAAATTTTTATAACACACGAAAATTTCCAAGTAGTACACAACTACTTGTTTGTGAATCAATTTTACATTTTAAAGATACTTATAGATTTAAAGATTTCTAAAAAGATGTGTTAGAGAAAACTTTTAAGAAACTACAAGCCATTTTTGGTTTATGTGCAAGAATATACCGGATAGAAGAGGAGCTCTTGGAAAGCTTCCGAAACCTTTAATGTGGAGCCCGTGTCTTTCCCATTTTTGAAATCTTACTCACCTGAGTAAAATAACTGCCAAATGATCCTTTCAATCTGACAAGCTATAACTTTCTGAGCCTGCCTTGGTCACAGAGGGCCAAGAAAAGCTGCCTTACATTGTCCTTCCCCTCTTGGTCCTCTGTTTCTCAACTTTTTCATCTTTCTTGTGAATTTAGAGAGCTTCCCACTTCTAAACTCTCGAGCTTTCAAAGTGTGACACATGAGTTTAACACACCTTGTTAACTTAATATTTCACAGAAAAGACTTTCCTTTGGAAATGTTCTAGGTCAGCCTTACCACTACTATGAGAAGTAATTTTTCTAAGGTCTTGATACATACAAGTACCAAGTATCCTCAAATTGTGAGATCAGAATTAGACCCTTTGTGATTTCCCACTGGAAGCTGATAAAAAAATATAAAAAAAATCAGAGAAGCAATTTTGGTCCATCAATGGGAATTTTGAAGAGTCACAAAGGAGAAAATATTCCTAAAACAGGGATGGAAATAGAGAAGGAAAAGCATGAAAGGGCTTCCAGTCATGCAGTGGATGTTGCTCCCTTGTGAACACACTCTGACGTTTTCTTCTTAACAATGAACAAAAGCTATTTTCTCTAAGGAAAAGGACAGTAAAAGGCTCAAGCTAAAGCTGGGTCAGGACTGGTTAGCATGGAGCTTCTGTGTCATTGGCTAGAGGATTAAAGTCCAGTTAAAAGTCTCTCTTTCCTGTCCCCAGCCTTTGCTCTCCCTTTGAAGTCCATCTTGTCCCTCCAAAATGTTCTTGCTAGGTGTCAGTCTTCTATAAATTACCCAGTCCCAGTCAGCTCCCTACCCAGTCCAGCTTTTATCCACACATCCCTATAGCTGTGCTGCTTTTCCTTTCCAAACCTCCAGTTGTAAACTGTCCCCTGCTAAAACTGGACCATTTAGGAAGGAACGGATGAGAATTAAATTTTAAAACATTTTTTCCAGCAGTAAATAATAAACCTTTATCTGAATGGATCTTGGTTCCTGTCACATTTGATGTCCGTGCTTTGAAGCACCACAAGCACCTCTGCATCACACAACTTTTCACACATTCGGGACTTTGGTGGGGGGGGTTAATTTTTTTTTTTTTTCATTAACTTCTTCCTTTCAGACCTAGAGGTTGAAAAGAATTAAGGAAACACATAGCTTTTTCCAGCTGAAGTAAGATACAGAGATTTCAAAGACCTGAAGTAGGCTCACTGTTTCCGAGTGCTTTCAGCCAAGAGAAGCAATACCAGGCCATTATTGCCTCTGACCCAGCCTGGGGTGGGAGAGCACAGAAATATCCCCCTCAGGGCAGAGTATTGGGCTGTGCATTCCCACCAGGGGCAGAGCACACAGCAGCCACACCTCCTCACACATGGACCAAACAGAACCGGCCTTGCAGCAGACCCAGCAGGCACTCCACACACCTTTTTAAAGGTGTTCTGATGGCATCTGGCAGCATAAAAGCTTTTTATAAAATGTACTTCATTTTATACTAAAAAAAAAAAAAAAACCCAAACCCGATAAAACTTTGAAAATAATTAGCAAAATATTAAAGCTGAACAAATATTTAGGAAGAATGAAATCAAATGTCTATATTTAAAAAAAAAAATTGACTCTCAAAGCTGAGATATATTTATGCTTCAGTGAGCTCTAACAAATGTGGAACACTAAAGCCACAGGTGAAGATAATACAGGCAGAATTCACAAAAGTGAAAGTTAAGCACAGATTAATACTAAGATGCAGACTTTGTTGGCTTGATGAGTGAACAATATTATTTCAGGAACAGTGAACCACAGAGCTCTCATTTCTTGTATTGTTTTTACACTTGACATGTATGAGGACAGAAAAACTCAGTTGCAAACTGGAGAGAAAGCCAAAACTTTCAAAACTAGAGCAATTTGAAGATGTTCAGGATAAGATTTTAAAATAAACAACAGAAGAAGCAGTTTTTCCAGAAGAATGCTTCCTCCCCCTCTTCCCTGTCCCACTCTCCTCTGCCTCCAGCAGAGCCAGCACCAGATGTTTCAGAAACCACACACTGGGCAGATACACAGGATCATCTGTCCCTTCTTCCATAAAGGTCTCATCCAAAGGGAAAAATTTAGACAGCCTAGTTCAAAGAGCACGCCAGTAGCAGCAAGTAGCAAGCCTTCCATTTTAAATAGCTCTTACCTTTGAAAATGGAAATTTTAATGGAATAATTTGTAAATTTTAAATCCAGAAAATTGGATCACAACAGTAGAATAGTCTACAGGATATTTTTGTGATAAATACATTAATCTAAAACAGTTTATGAGTATAAAATCTACGAACATGACTAATGAAGACTATTTTCTCAGAACTAAAAAAAAACTAATACAAAATAAAGTCCTGGCAGGCAAGTAACATTTTATAGATTTAAGAAAAAAGTGAAATACTTTTACAGCAAAATAGAAAGGCTTCACTCTAATCCAGAAGACTGTTTTTTCCTATATGCAAATGCCTTAAAAAATGCAGATTTAATTTCCTCAAATATATGTAATGGTAAATATAAATTCTAAAAATAAAATATTTATTCAGGGTTAATAGTAACAATAGAATGGATTTAGACATTGAAATCAAGATGAATAATTAAAAATGGGTTTGTTCCAAAATAAGATAAATGTGTTGGTTAAAGAGATATTTCCTTCTATGTGTGAATGTAACAGGCAATATTTTTTTCTCTGACTTTGACTGCTCTTTTACTTCTAAAAGCAGCAACTGTAAAGGATTCCTGGTGACAAGTGCTAGGGTCACAAGCAAGGCTGGGGAGCAGAGGAGAGCAGTGCCCAGGATAGCACTGAGGAGGGGCAGGGGTAGCTCTAGGGGTTTGCAGCTCCTACATCCCCTCCATGACTGCAGAGTGTAAAACACCTCTTGGGTTGCTTTAAAGCATGCAGACAGCCAGTCCTGCCCTGCCTGGCCCAGGATCAAAGGACTGGAAAGGTGGCTCTGTGCCACTGCTCCCCCTGGCTCTGCTCAGCTTCACGAAGGCCAAACTCAGCACAGCTGAGAATCCGTCCCAGCACGTTAATCATGGCTTGGATGGAATTGCTGTCATACTGAAGTTTTCATTTCCTCCACCTTTTAAAGCCTGACCTGTTCAAAGCAAGACAAGATTTCAATTTTGCAATGAAGCACCTCAGATTGGAATTGTCCTTTAGTTTGTAATTCTAGAGAGCGAGTGAAATTTGTGGAAGTTGAGCATTTATTACATAGAAAGTATTCACGAGTGGAATTACTTCAGATGTCACTTGACAGTGATGTAAACACAGCACTGTGAAAGACAAAGTCCTAATCAAGCTGCTAAAAGCATTTTCATATTAAGAAAAATGTACCGCAGTTAATATCAAATTTGATTTGCCAAAAGTCCAGGAAATTGAGTTAGGTGTTCACTGTGTCTGGTGCCAGTGGGGCTTCTGGCAGTACAGCCTGGCACCAGAGCTTTGGGGGTTTCTTTGTCCTCTTTTTTGCCTTCACATGGAGAGAGAGACAAAGAAAAAAAGAAATTACATATGGTATTAGCCAAATTTCTTACACAGAATCAAATGCATTTCACCACAGTAGACATATAATTCAAGCCTTTACTGCAATTTGTCCAGCTCCAGTATCAAGTTCAAGAGAATTGTAAGTCCTTTCATATTAATTATACTTAAATGGCATACAGAGCAGAGACATACCACAGCTCTGGTGCTATCAGAGCCACAACTCCCTGTATTCTAGAAAACTCAAGACTCACTGGAAACAGATGCATATTTATAACATTTGTAATTGATATCAACATAGCATTATTTCCTTCCAGAAGTTGTTCCTAGGAGCTAGTCAGGGGCTACTGTCTCCCATGGACAGGCTGGATTGAGATTACTGTACACACTGGGATGTGAGGGACCAAAAATGCATGAGGTCACAAAGAACAAGGAGGCAAATGAAAACTCCCTGTAAAATGATAAAATATTTCTAACTAGAAAAAGTTTGCCAGATTATGGAAATATATTCTTTCTGAATACATTTTTCCCCTTCAAATCCTAGCCATCTTTAAAAGCCAGGTGACAGCTCTCACAAGAGAAATTTTTCTTCTTCTCTCCTGTGATTTGATTTAGATCTCCTTTCCAGTGACAGACTGCCAGGTTGTGTAAAGCCCAGAGATCTCTACAGCAGGCAGTCCACTAATGACTCAGAGTTTGTGTAAGATACAGAGAGAGGTATATACAGACAGCAAGGAGAGAGAGAACAGAAGAAGAAAGATTAA
>VYZR01019554.1:1655-13451 GCA_013400675.1 Oxylabes madagascariensis | reverse complement strand
TTATGCCCTTACCCTTCTAAAGGGATATGTAGCTTCATTATGATTGCTGAAGACAGAAATACAAGTCTTACATTTGGTCTGCTTTGATGATGTCTTGATGATTTGCTACAGTGAGAAACATTTACACAAAGATATACTGGAAATTAGGCAGAATTTCCTTCACACACTCTTAGTATTTGTGTAACTAAAGTGCAGTTGAAATTTTCAAAAGGTTAAGTTCCACTGAATATTTTTACTATGCTTCTACTCTATATATTGACAATTATAAGTCCCCCTTTACTTGAAGAGGCTGACCCATTTTCCTGTTTTGCTGTCGTCTGCATGAACTGAATTTTGCGTCTTGAGTCTGCCACTGTCTCCTACTTACAAATTGTCACAGTGGAACAATTGCTCTTAAATCCATGAAAGACTTTTTTTCTTTTGCACAACGTTGAATAATGTTAATAACTTTCAGTCATCNAATTCAGCCCAGTGTATGAGTAGTTATAATTTCTCTATCTGGAAATTAGAAAGGACTTGCAATTAGATTACTATGGACCAGGGGAAGTTCAGGTTGGACATCAGGAAGATTTTCTTCATCGAAAGGCTGGTTAAGCATTGGAGCGGGCTGCCCTGGGAAGTGGTTGAGTCACCATCCCTGGAAGCGTGCAAGAAGTGCCTGGGCATGGCACTTCGTGCTATGGTTTAACTGATATGGTGGTGTTTGGTCAAAGGTTGGACTCAAGGTTCCTTTCCAGCCTTAATGATTTTATGATTCTATGATTCTACTCAATGATAAATCATAGAGACAAAACTTAAAAGACGCTTCAGCCACAAGAGGAAGGCTATTCAAAAATCACATGGGATTTCACACATGGGAAAGAGAAGGCCGAAAGTGACAAGTTTTAATTTGATGATCCATGTAAGCTGAGGCAGCAATTGCTGCCCAAATGGACACTTGGTCCCATCCTCATGCCACCTCTTCCCATGCTGTCTCTTGCACCAGAGATTGTCTGACCGCCTGGTGCCTGAGCTAAGGGAGCTGAACTGGCAAAAAATGCATTGACTCGTATTTTTTCAGTGAGTAATGTGTTTTCTGTCAGTTTAGACTTTTTAACTGGCCTGTGATTTGATCAGGCAAGTACCAGCTCAAGGGCTAAAGCCAAGGATGGGTAAGGGGAGACAGGCTGCATTTTTGCAGCTTTGCTGTGTTTGAAATTATACCCTTATACTCATTTCTTTGAAAAGTATTTTGGTTTATGGTTCCACCATCACAAATCACAACAGAAAAACATTCCTCCTCTAATTTAATTGTTAAATAATCTTCAAGGAGTGGGAAGCAGAAAACATTGCTGTGGTTGTAACTACTACTTTCTTCTGTGTTAATCTGGGGTTTTTTTCCTAATGCAAAAAATATGAGAGCCTATAGCTGCAAGAGCCTTTACAAATGTATTATATCTCCCTTTTCCTTTTAATGGTTTGTGTCTTCTTTTGCATAAAAGCTCTTAAGTTACCTTTTAAGAAGAGAATGGTTCACAGAGCAATTGTGACAAATGTAAATCAAATTAATTCAAATGGTCATATTTTTATATGTCAAACACTTTTGAGATGTTAATTTCTTTCTTAATCAGTACTGATACTCTTCCCTATATTTCTTCAAAGAGTGCAGTACTGTTTGTGTTTATCTTCCTTTTCCTAAAAACTATCTTGGAAGAGTCATACAGACCACTAATCATCCTGTAATCTTTTATTTTTGTCTCTAGGGTTTCCAAGGTCCACAGCAAGGATGTAAAGAACAAACCCAAGACAAGCCTACTAAGCCCAACCTGTACTTTCTAGGCCTGCTGCATGCTGGAGCTGTGATCACTGTAGTCTTGTACAGGTTCTGTTTTATAGGTGTATTCACCCTCATCAACTGCAAATCCTTTCTGAGATTCCTACCGTGTTCCCATCCCAGCCCAAATCCAGCCTGCTGTGAACTCTGCTAAAAAAACCTCTTTCCAAATTAGAACAAGTTCTGCCAGTTGGTACCAGCCACCTTAGCCGCATGAACAATTTTAACAATATTTATCTGTATTTCTGGCTTAGCTATGCCCCCTCCTGAAATCCCATCTTTGCAAACGAAGGAGTGAAATATTGCTTAACATGCTCTGTGTATCACAGTAAGAAGCACTTTAAGGCTGGTTTTAGATCCTCTGATGAAAGGGGAGTTGGCTCTATAGATCTAAAATTCCTTTTAATGAACATTACCAGCTTGAGGACTCACACAGCCTCAGGCACCAAGAATTTGCTGTCTGCATCATCACAACTTTCAGAACGGTTTCCAATATCACGAATGCAGCACAAATCTTTCACAGCTTAATGAAAATACAGGATATTTCTGATGAAAGATAGAGCAGCCACTCAGTAAAGTGTATTTTTTAAGCTGAAAGATTTTTTTTAATTGAAAGAAGAATATTAATTCAGAGATCGATAAAGATAGATGGATAGATAGATAGATAGATAGATAGATAGATAGATAGATAGATAGATAGATAGATAGATAGATGGATAGATAATCCACATTCCAGCATTAAAACCCCCTTCCAAATCTATGTGTGCCGGTCTTTATTTTCTGTTGGCTCCACCTCACTATGTGGCGAGCAGGAGTCGCCCACGGGCCTGATGCAGCAGCGCCTCTTAGTGATGGAAGTCAATTCTGCATTGAGCTACTACGGGAGCAGGAATATTTTTGCTTCCCTTTCCGTTTTCTTGATTCCCACGTCACTAACAAAGCAGACAAACATTTTAACTTCCAACAACCTATACCTGAGAGTTATTGTTATTATTCAAAATACAGTTCTTGTTGTGTTTATGGCTAGGCATGTATTTGCACCACAACCTCCCCTTCAGATCATGTGTTGATTTTTTATTTAGCTTAGATATACTTTTAAATTCTTAAACACATCTTTTAACTTTTACTGAAACAAATTCCTGTCTTAAATCTACTAAGGATGCTTTTTGATTACAAGCTATTTGATTTGCTAACCAGTAGAATTTCCAAAGAGCTTGCAGTCTGAGTCCTTCTTTAGTCAGGAATTTTTTACCAGCTTAGCTGGCTGAAATTCAACAGAAGCCTTTTATTTATACACAGGTATGGATATTGAATTATAACTTTTCAAACAACCTTTGCCTCTTGCTGGGTTTCAGTCTGATATCATCCTTTACAAGTGCGGTGGAGAGCAGCTTATTACTGGGAGATCTGATCAACATGAATTCAAAAGACTCATGAAAGTGAAGAAAAAAGGTGCAAGTAGAGTGGAAGGTACTAAATGAAACTCAATTCAACATGGTCTCTACAATAAAAGTTGATCCTAAGTTCTTGATACTAATCACTCCAGTTAATGGAAAAAAAGGTGCATTTATTATTTTTAGAGTCACAATTGTAAACCTTTTATAAAATGCAGAATGTTTCATTGGGAAAAACTGGTAGCCTGCTTATCTTCCTTCCTATGCCCAGAAACACTTCATTTTATGCCAAGTATGTTTCAGAAAATGTGTTTCAACCGGTTGGATGGGGGACTATGACACTGAAGTCCCACACGTGTGGGACTGACCCCTGAACATGCCTAAAGCCCTAAGTAGTTCATGCTGTCCTTCTTGTATGCTTTTCAAACCTTAGCATTAGAAGCTTCATTATGTGCTGGTTCAGTGTTTCCTCTGGTTCCTTATCATCTCTGAGACTCATTTCTATCAGACTACTGTAGTCGGTGTTCCTGTCTGATGAGCTGGCTCGGCTCGTCCCGAGCAGCACCGAGGGAGCCCCGGCGCTGCGGCTGCTGCTGCCCGGCCAGGGCAGGGAAACGCCTCAGCCCTTCTCCCCCCTTTCCCCTTTGGGATCAAGCGGGGACAGGTGCCATTCCAAGAGCTTTTGAAGCTGCTGGAAAACTGCAGCCACATTTTCCAGAAGGATTGGTGGTATAAGGCAAATCAGAAAGCAAGTGCATCCTGTCTGAGTTGAGAGATCTGATATTCAGCAGCATTTTGGTTCTGCCAAAGGGCTTCTCCCCCGGGTCTCTGAAACCAAGGGAGAGAAGCAGTTGCTGTTGGAGGCCTCCAGAGGGAGATCCTGCCCATCTGAACCCGAATGCCCATCTGCTATCTTAATTCCACACGGAATTCCTGAACGTTTAATGAAAGAAGATGATCAGGGCGTGGAGGGGGAAGCTAGAAAACAGTGTGGCTGAAGAACCAGCTGCAGCACGAGTTCATTTTAAATCGAGAGAGACTCTTACCTGGAAAAAACATCCCAATCCCTCAGGGGAAAAGCTGAAACCAGAGTTCACAGAACCTGTAACCCATTATCTGGAGAACCCATCATTAGGTCTGTAATCATTCATCACGAGAGAAAGCAGTATTGAATTATCAGTCTGGATATGCGAACCATATGGAATGTTAGCAATTCTTTACATAGCTCAAAGAGGCATACGGAGACATGCAGGAACAGCTGTGGTCAGTAAAAGATAGTTCAAACCAGAAGCAAATCCCTGAACACAGCCAGAAATGGATGTGTTTTGAATTCAGGGAGTTAAATTCACTGGAGTGTGGTTATTTCTATTTAAATGAAAATAAGCTATTAATATTTTAATGTTTTTGAGATGGCATTCTCCTGGGATGAGCGCTGGTAAACAACCACATCTTTTCTAGAATGTTACTTGTGCTGAACTGGCCTAGCAAGTGCATAAATGACAGCAGTTTGAAGATCACAAGTGGGAAGGGATGCCAAGGAATGTTGGCTGTCCATGGCAGATGTGAAGAAGCCCCTGACTGGGCAGAACCACAGTTCTGCATAACACTTTAGGCATGATGGTGGTCAAAAAACATCAGAAAAGATGGTGCTTACCAAACACCCTTAAGGGGGGGAAATAAACATGACCAAAACTGCTGTTCTATCCCAAAGAGGAGTACCAGAACCAGTTAGGATGGATGCAGAGAAAATGGAGGGGAGGATGACAGGATTGTGGAGGGCCTACACCTAAAAGGAAAGGTAAAAGGAGTTGTACTTGTTTCACCTGGTGAGAGGAGGATGAGGAGAGTGATGAAAGAGTAAATTCAGTAGGAAAGAGACAATAAATAACAGGTGAAATCCCATGCATATCCATAGACCATAAGCACAAGGCTTTATTGAAAACGTATAGCTTAGTCATAAGGAGCTTGTGACATCATATGGCTACACTGATTAAATTAAAAACATTTTCTAGTTGTCTAGTACATCAACACATAATACAGCCTATGACACTTCAGAGAGAAAAAAAATTAAGTTGTAATGTAGAAAACCTGCTGCATTCACAAAAAAAAAAATACAGAATGCAAAGTTTGGTAAATAATTCTAAAGCTGGGGTTGAAAGCAGAAAAATAAAAGTATTAACTATAAACTTTTAAATGTTTTAAGAAAGTCCTGCTTTGTGAAAATATTGTGAAACTATTTGTCAGTAGATTTTACAACGAAAAATATTTGATACTAGTAACACCCCAGAAATCACAGCTGTGCTCTTGGGGTAGAAACACCAAACCTCAAAATCAGGCTGGTGAAAGCCAAAGACAAGTTATGTAAACTCCTTAACTAGCCCTCAGTCTAACATTCTTCATCATCTTCATTCTTCCTTTTAATTGGCAATCACCACGTTTAGGTCAGCCAGCTGGCAGTTGGGTTTTGCCCTGCAGAACCTAAGAATAGTTATGCTGCTTTGGCTTCTTGCTTTGAAACTTCTTTTTTCTGAGCATTTGATCCCTTACGTGTGCTGACAGTCGAGGCCGGTTTGAGTCACACTCTTGTGAGAATATTTCTTGAAGATTTGAGTATTACAAGATTTGTCACGGTGTGAAATGTAGCGTGTCATGTTCCTGTTTAGAAATGACTTCCCTGAAAGCTGTGACCCTGATCCTGCACACACAAACACACACGAGGATGTTGATATTGGAATAACCCTCAAAACCACTGGAAGTATCTCAGGCATAAAGCTATCCATATAACCATATGCTTGTCAGTTGCTGACTACTGCAGACACATGTACTAAGATGATTATAATGCAATTGAATGCATGATACAATCTAGCTTTGGTTTAATAAGATGAAAACAAATAAATGAACAAGGTTCTTTTTTACTCGTGAGCTCTTTAAACCTGTCCTCAGCAGGCTTAAATCAATTTAGAGCAGAGTACCTGGCCCAAATATTTTATAACTTAGAAAGGGAAGTGAATTACAGGAAAAAATGAGTGAAATGCATCAGAGCACTGAACTGATAGAGACAATATTTTTCTCGCTTCCACAAATAAGAAAATTGTGCCAAACTGAATGGAAGAACACAGATGTTTGTCACCATCTTAGCCCAGGTTAGTCAATCACAGAATACACAAAATAATCAAGGAAACATTAATTGGCCTATGAATCCTTCTTTCTTTATGTTGATAGACAGCTAGATAAATACAAGAATAACTATAATTAATTTAAGATAAAAACTCAAATAATGAAACCAGTAAACTCCAATAATTCAAGAATTATTTGGGCTACGATTATTAGGTCTGTTTATGGACAAATATAGTCAGAGACTACAGCTGGCTGGCTGGACTGTAGGCTGCAGTGCCTTGCTTGTGGCAGAAGTCTGTTTTGCTGGGTAGTAATGAATCAAGCTGAAGGTTGACAGTTTGGACAATGCTTCTCCCAGTAGCAAATGCTATATATCAAGTGTTTGGGCTTAGTATTTCTAAATAAATCACTGCTTATTTAAGATTATAGGAACAGTCAAGTGTTGTTTATTTTTGAAATTTCAGTAGTCTGATTTCTTTAATTACTGGGAAAAATTAAAAAATATTAATGCCAGTATTACATTTCATTTCCTTGGACTAAATGAATGTAGTTTTCTTTGAAGTGATAAGGAAATAGAGATCTGAAACCCATTCTGGTTTGTGTCCATGAGTCTCCATCAGCTGTGTCACCTTCTTCTGATCCAAGTACCATCACTAAGCTCTGGGCACTTGCCCTCAGTTACGTTGTGCTGAACATGTTAGAAGCCAACCATTGCTGTTGATTGAGCCAGAAAGTGAAGCGAGGAAAGAGGAATGCATAAGAAAGTACAATCCTGAGGTTGTAATGGCCTGAAAGCGCAAGTTTTAGTTAGTGAAACCTCAGCCAGTGTCCTGGAGCCCCTCCTGATGAGCTTCACACAGGGAAAACATGACTCTTCTGCAGCTTAAAGCGCTGTTGCACTGCAGGGCGCTGGTGTTTTGCTCCTAAGGAGCACTGCCCTGGGCTTCGGTGAGTGGGGCACGCTGCCGGCACAGACACTGCTGGAGCTGAGCTCAGCTCTGCTCTGGAGCTCGCTGGGGCCCCATCAGTGGAGTGCTCCTTGATCTCCTCATTCAGCTGCTTCTCACTGCAGCTGCCCAGAGAGGATCTGTCCTCCGCCTCGGGAGGTGAATGAGGAGCAAAACCCGAGTGGCACTCATGCTGCTGGGCATTTACCCAATCTATCTCTCCCACACACAAGCACACACCTTAAGCATCTCTCTCTGAAACCCTTTCCCAGGCTGTCAGGCTGTACCTTTATCAGCCCAGAAGTGCTGCTCTGCACTGCTGACCTCTGTCCCAGCAACATGATGATGAATATAGCAATTTGTTTTCTTGGCAGAGTTTCTGTGTGATACAGTAGATAAATTACATCAATCAAACAGGCAACCCACCCATCCCAAAAGGATAATAAAAAACTGTAAGGACTGATGTATTGAACCAGGCCAGAGGTCCATCTAGATCATTAGTCTTCCCTGAAAGCGCCTGACACAAGGTGCTTGAGAAGCATGTGTGATTCTTCCCCAGCTCATCATTCCTCAGTGATCTGCAACTGACTTGCTGAGAGATGACATCTTTCTTTTCACCACACTTGAAGTGTTTTCCTTCCATTAATCTAATAGGTTTTTGAACATGCATAAAATTTTGAAATCCATGACACTCTCTGGCAGTGTTCTGCAGCTTTTTGCTTTGTAGGCCTGCTTAATTTCCACTTTTTGTCTTAACTTTGCTAACCTTGTTTCATTAAATGAAAGCCTGATGTTTTTATTACTTTCTGACTAGTGACTTGCGGTGGCTAATTTAAGGAAGGTAGAGAAGGTACTGGAGCATTTAACAGGCAAATAAGTATTTAGAAAGGTGTAAACATCCATGATGCTGAAACTTTTTTTGTAGTAATAAGAAAAAAAATGAAGGGAAGAAAATGAGAACTCTCTTTAACTTGTGAAGAAAAATGCTGTCTAACAGTGCAATGTATTCCTACCTGAAATATCTAGTAAGAGATTGGCCGTGTCTAAAAATGGACTGGACCGGAACCCTTAGGAAAGACTGTGTGAGGATACTTCAGCATTGGCATTGAATAGCTACCAGATGCTTTCTGTCTTTACTGAGTTCCTTTATGTTCTTCCATACATGAGAACCAAACTGCACATCTCATGTTTGTGTTCTTGCTCTTTTGTGCTTTGGCATCTGATCTAGTTTGGGTTTAGTTCCATCAGTTTCAGACCAGGGTTACAAATGGATCATATGTTTTTAATCTAATCATCATTATGTATTAGAGCAGAAGTTTTAAATCCATTTATTGCTCGTCCATTTTATCTCCCAATATCTAATAAAGATACAGCTAGTTTAGGAAATGGTAGCAGAACAATTATCTGGTCAATACCTGCAGAGCATTAGCTGAATTGGCTCCAGGTGCCTCCTGTCACCGTCAGGCAATTCATGTCCCCTTCCTCATGTCCCCTGGTCCTTCTAGCACCTGGACACAAACATGGCAGTGATATGGAAGCAACTTTTGCAGGGCTTTCTGTGCTGTAGGATTTTGCATCTCCTTCATGCCCTCTAAGGACACACAAAATAATGCAAGAGGAAATAGTCAGGCTTTGCATCTGCGTGGATTTACTGCTTATTAAAACACCAGCATTTCTGGACATCAGATGCCCAGACTGAAAATCTAAATAAGTTGGTAAAAATAAACAGGGCAGACAGAACTCAGTGCATTAGGTCTAATCCCAACGATAGCGTGGCGTGGCCTCATTTCACACTGGGAACTGGCAGAGGTAGCAGATAAGGAGAGAGTGGTGACAGATGCCAGTTGGCACCAGATGAGGAGGCCTGGGTTTATAGCCCACACTGTGAGTTAATAATGGCCACAAAAGAGGACACACAGACCAAATTGTATGCACTGGTGAGAAAGCTTCTTAAAAGTCAGTCTCAACAAATGAAAACTGGGATTTTGTGTGCTCCAGTGTAATGATTGTGCTGAACAGAATTCATGTGTTGCTGTGGATGTAATTGCCAAAAATCTTTTCAAAATTCCTTTAAACTTTCCCTTCCTTAAAAAAAGCACATAAAATAGAGCTAAAAAAAATATTAACTTTCTGAATGACTCTGGCTTATGAGTGTAACTTTTCAGTCCATTATAGCAAAGAATGGTCACTGAACAGAAAACCGTGTTGGGATTCATCAGATATGGAGTGTCTTTTTTAAAATTACTGAACCTCTACACACATAACTTTGTACTTCCTTTAAGAAGTGGTGTGCTTACAAATAGCTGACTAGGAGAAATTGAATGTCAGCATACATCTGTTCTGTTTTTTTAGAGTGAACAGGAAAATTTTAAAAGTTTTCATTCCTTACCTTGGGAGGATGAGGTGCCCTGTGAGGCAGATTCCTTTACTGCTGCTGCTGTGTGAGGCTGTGCCTCTCACCTGCTTCACAGGGTAATGTGGGCAGAAGTCTACTATGGAGTTCACTTGGAAATAAATGCTTGGAAATGAGATGTGGGACACAGGATGTGGAATGAAGTGTGACAAGTTATTACTAAAAGCAATACAATGGGGAATTTTCATAGATCTAAAAGCATATATCTAAATGATTTGAGGTGAGATGTTGAGCAAATTGTTTCATCTTCTTACAGTGGTTCAAAATGAGGATAATTATACTTACCCTATTGAATAAACTAGTTAGAGATCTAAACATAGAAGCACAGTATGTTCCTAATGTAATTATCCTCAGCTCAAGGAAGAAGGCATATCAGAGAGATAACTGGAAAGGGAAACAAAAGGAATGTCAGCCGTCGGTCTGGTGCCAAAGTGGCAGAAATGCCTCTGTGGCATTTAGATAAGGACTGCCATGAGAAGTTCATCAGGCACCTTCACAGCTCTCTTCCTCCTTCATCAGCATTGACTCAAGTACCAGTGGTTGTTCAGGTGCCAGTAAACTAAATAGAAATGACATCTCCTTCATCTGACTATGTGTTAACTCCAGCATAGGTCAAACAACTCCATTGTTTCATCTTCACTGAGGAGTCTGTGCTAAGTAAATACGTTGGTACCAGCCTATTGTCTACACTTGACACTGATCAAGTATCCAACAAGAATAATCAGTGCCCTTCCGGTACTTAAGACTGAACATAGACCAGGAAGACCTCATAGTAGAGCTCAAATAGAAAAGCAGGGATCAAAACAAAGCTGAACTGATGCCTTGGGAAGGCTCGCCTGGAACAGAGACTGAACAGAGCAAGAGAATAAAGTAGATATTTATTAAAGGGCTTTAAGGATACACCTTGGGCAGTACAAGAGCCTGGCCAGGGCTACACCCAAGATGGACCCAAAATGGTCACAAAATGGATAACCTGTCACAAGATCTCACACTTTTATAAGTTTTGGTCTGTTTGCATATTGGGGTTCGATTATTTAATTACTGTTGTAGCTTGTGAGGTCTCATCCCTCTTGTTCCTCTCTTCAGTCCNATTTGTTTTGTCTACCTACCCTGTAAAGCGAGCATACTAACATTTAATATGAGGCTCAGAACCACACCTGTAGGCAGCACAGAATCTGAAAAACATGAAAGCTAAAACTTAAGGCATCAAAACCTTTTTGCAACACAATACCCTCCATAATACCCTCCATGTAACTCTTGGTCTCATTGCTCCAGATTGAAAGAGGCTTAAACAAAGTCTTTATTATTTCTCCATATAGAATGCAGCATGTTAACCTCAAAAGCTTGAAGAAGGAGAGTAACTCCTGGTTTGGCTTTAACTTGCCTAATCTTCTCATTTCTTTTCTGACGCATTACATTTAGATATGAAATACTGAAAGGTAAAGTTTTGGAAAACATTACAGTACACCTGGTATCCGCTGTCAGTAGAGTGGTTGTGATAAACACCTAGGTTTTTGTTAGCATGGCAGAATTTCAGCTCTCCTCACTGTTTCAGTGAAATACATGATTTGGGCATTTCTGTATTACATAACTGGCTCTAGAACCAAGTCTTTAGTCAATAAAAACTCATCTGCTGAAAACTATATTGTCAGCTGGCAAAGCTCTGACAGTAATACAAGGCTTGGCTCAAGAAAACTGGGCTCCATCCCACCAACTCTTAGCTGCTAATACGATTTCTTTGCATTGTCTTTTCAGCTGTCTCCAGAAAAGCAGAAAAACCTAATGAGAGGAGATTGTCTCCATCTCTGCTCACTCTTCAAAAGAACATCTTGAGGTCCCTTCCCTAATGATTCTTGCTTTTTTTGTCAGAATACATGGAAAAGTATCTTAACATGAAAGCATTGTTTGAATCTTGGTTCCAGGGAAAAAGTCATCCTGCAATGGGTTATGAGAAATAAATACAGTATTCTGAGAATATTTTTCTGAGTGGTGAGAAATATCCTTAGACTGCTAAATGCAAGACTGACCTATATTCTTTTCTGCTTTCCTAAAATTCCATTGGTTTTGGTTTTGTGGTTTGTTTTTTTTTTTTTGTTTTGTTTTTGTTTTTTG
>VYZR01019548.1:9672-22875 GCA_013400675.1 Oxylabes madagascariensis | reverse complement strand
TGGGATGCAATCTTTGAGTACGTGAGCTTGAAACAACACACCCAAAATTTCAATATAAACAGAGGAGTACAGAACTACTTATGTGAAGTAGTACTTCTGGGAATACACACTTCTTTGCTTTCTCTTTGTAGTAATCATCCAGGACTTCCTGCAACCGAGCATTGTCTGTGTTAATGTAGCCCTCTAACTCCACGTTATCTAAGGCTCCAATCTCATCTTCATCAAATTGTTCATAAAACTAAAACAAAGAAGTGGATATCTGCAATTAGACCACATTTGTCATGCAACTTCTTGATAGCTTAAACAAGAGCCAAACATTTCTTTTTATGTGCCTCTTTTTCCTCTCCCCTCTCATTTACTGAACAACTGCCAAACACATCTGCAGTAGGATTTCCTTCTTACTGTCAGTATTCTTTCTGCATGGGACTCACAATGTTATCTTATAATAATATATAAATCAGCTTCTAGAAAACGTTTTTTATTCTGATGCATTATTTCAATCTATGCCTTAAGAAGCCTGTCACTGCTCAGAACAAAAGTTACACTCTATTTCCACTGCTGGGACATCAGTTCATGAATGTATACTTTACCAGGGACCTGTAAATGGTTTGCTGTGTTCAAGTGAGCCTCTCAGACAGAAGTGTAACACTAATTATGAAGGCTCATATAGTAATTGGAGTAATTTTGTTTACCTCCATCAGTGCTAGGCCTTTCAATAGCAATTAACACTATAACCTAAGTGACACAAGCCTCTAAATGTACCCAGTATTAAACACAGAATACATGTGAAGAGCAGTGGCTGGATGCACTGACTGCTAAAAGCAGTAAAATCTGCACAGGTATACAGCACACTGCCTGATGAAATGAATCAACAAAGAAGCATTAACACCCTTCACAGTTACACTCTTGAGCTGCCTCACCTTCTCAAATCTGTCATCCAACAGGGTTAACTGCTCATTTCGTCTTATTACTGAAGATGACATGGAATATTCTGTGAAACGACTCCTGGTTTCTTCTTGCATAAAAAGGAATTCTTTTGTCTGTCCATTAACCTCATCATCTGACAAAGGACCTTCTGAATCATAGTCTTTATCAGTACTGCAGCTATCTTTTTCATCACTATCATCTTCCATATCTTCCCATTCATCTTCATCCTCAGCATCTGGTCCCCTGATCAGAAGTATAAAATAGTTTTAGAATAATACATGGAACTTTACATAGCTCTGACCTGTGCTGGGTTATGTGAAACAATTTGGCAATAACAGATTTAAATCTTGAGTGAGACTTTTGCCTGAGAGCTGAAAGCATTGCTGGTTGGATCATGCTTCTGTGCACTGAGACTGAAATTATTTTTATATTCAGCTATACATGTCAAAGCAGAAAAATATCAGCTGCATTCTTGACTATCAAATCAAGCAAAATTTCTTATTGTTCATGAAATTATGAGAATGATATCAAAACCTAAGTAGATAAAATGCAGTAGGGTATCACACGAAGCATTTGCAAAGGTTTCAGAAACACCCATTAGCCTTCATCAATACTATTACTGATGTATTTTACATGTAATAGATGACAATGTTTTAAACGGTTCAAGGACACTATTACTCCAAACATTGCATATAATCCATAATCAACGTAACAAATGAAACACATCTCTTGGATAACATAAGAAATTTGATTTTGCAAGCTACCATCCAAATAACACAAGATAATACTTTTTTCAACACACCAAAGTATTGAATTTGAAATCTGAAACCATTGTGGCTTCCTACACCACCACATGCAATAGCAAATAGTACTTCTCCTATTTACATATGACAAATATTTCAACAAAGCTCTATCTACCGCTTCTGTGGTTTATTTGCTTGTAGAACAAAATCATCTTCCAGAATATTTTCTGGATTGTCAAAGTCAAAATCATCATCAAGAGCTGCAACAATATCTGGGTCAAAATCTAGCCGTGGACCTAGAAAGTTGAAAGAACAAAACATAAATATTTACATTTCTCTGACATTACAAAGCTACTTTCCTGGATAAAAAAAAAATCCAGCTGGACTGTTAATTTGCACTAAGGAAAGCTTAAACCAAAGAATCACAAAATTCCTCAAGAATATTTGTAGATTTGATAGAAGCCTGGGCATGTCACCAATCTCTTGTCATTTTTTATTGCTCAGAAAAAAACATTTCCCAGAGGTCTTAAGCTCCCATAAATGTATTTTAATATAGAATATTATAAAAGAAAATACATCCAGGTTAAAGCACCACATGATCAACCACCAGCGTTAGCTCCAACCCTAAAATTCTCTACATTACAAAAGGTTAGAAAGTGTTTCTCTGCTGCAATTAACAGAATTCTCTTCAGCATCCTTCTGTCAGGACAGAGAGAACTGCTACAATTCCTTACTGTTATGAAATATGGAGACAGCTGTGGAGTCGATGTCCAGTGTAAACATGGATACATAACAAAAACCTACACACAGCCTGTAACACTGAAATAACACTAATGAAGGAATGTAAACACTACTCCGCATTTGAAAAGAAATTGAGTGAAAATCCAGTTTCAGACTCAGATTCAAACAGACAGAATATTAAATTAATAGTATTGTCTACAGTCTTCCCCTGTTATTAGTTTGTATTTGCTACACAATAGTAAGAGCTCATGGATTCACCCTCTCCAAGCAAAGCTAAACAACTCTTACTAATGAATCACAGAAGTAAGTCTCAAATTGAAACATGGGTCTCTCACAGATCATTCCTTATGTCTGCTACCGAGCCTTGTTCTAAGCCAAAAAAAATATGATGCCACAATAAAAGCCTTAATTACCATCTACTTCCTAGATGGCAACTCACATCACAGAAAGGTGAAAAATACCTGAAACAGGAGCAGCTTTATTTAACAAGCCCACATCCTCTTCAAACTCTGTGGCAAACACTGAGGAAGGCAACTTAATGGATGGAGCCTTAGAAACAGAAAAACATGATCACAATGCATTTGTTCTCAGTTTCGCATTTGAGCTCACATTAACAAAAACATATAGACACTCCAGTGACCAAAAATCTCTGTGAGCACTACATAAATGTTTCAACAAGTGCTACGTTTTCTATTAAAACTATAAAATCATATATGTAATATATCTATTTAAAATAGATACAATTATATCTATTACAAATAACTTTACACGTTATTTGCGTGGCAAATTTTCAGAGTTATGCAATGATACCTACGTGAAGTGCTAGCAGCATCAATTCTCATGTCAATATTCTCCAGGTACAGAGACAGTGTTTTTTTCATCTCTGAAGCTTTTTAGAGAATGGTTGTACAGCAGGCACACTGAAAATTTTAAATTTTTTTGGTTTGTTTTGGAGAACACAAACATACATTTGTAATCAGCCCTTTACTGAAAGGTCTGTTAAAAACTTCACAACACGCATCTCTACCCTAACTTTAAACCTTATGTAGCATCACCAAGCTGTACCTGAAAGGTACTTCTGACTAAGACTATTGGTTTTGACTAAAATTAGAGTATTTGGTTAAACCAAACACCCTCAGCTGTAAGTGACTGGCAATGGCATACTTCATTGCTTCAAAGCATTTACTGCTTTTCCATTGCAATGCGATCCAGCATCATGAACTTCTACAAGTTATGCCAGCAATTGAAAAGTTTGTTTTTACTCTGTCTCGTTTCTATTACATTCCCCTTTAAAAGCATGGTATGCTGATAATACAACCTGGCATACTCATAACTCCCAGAGCATTCAAAAGTTCTAAAAAACCTTGAAAACAAACGGCCACCTCAGAAAAACACAACTTGTTCAAACGAACGCCTTTGCAAGCCATCTCTGCAGAGAAAAGTTTGTCATGGGTACCTGAAGTGTTTTAACACTGTGCTAGCAAAATAATGTTCATCAGTAAACTCTGGCTTGTCAGCTTCTGGACTTGTAGGAAAGTCTGGTTGTGGGTCAAAAAGATCCTTATAAATACATCTCTATATACACACACACACACATATATACACACAATTAATGCATCTAGAGGATGTTAATGCTCCAAAGAACACCATTACCACTAGCAAAAATACTACTTACTGAAATTCTCTGAATTTCATCTTCTATGTGCCCCTCATTTGTGATGACAATTCTGCTCTGCTGTCCACGCACAGATGGGACAAGCTCAGAGGGACCAGATGCTTCTTTGAGGTGCTGCAAGTAGTCATAGTCATCATCAAAGAAGACACCATACTTGCGCTGCTCTTCCCTTCTTCGCTCCTCGTGCCCCTAGAAAGCAGGGGGAGAAGAAAAAAAATCAAAAGGAATACATTTAGTTACTCAAGTTCATTTAAAATTTACTAGCAAAAACAAAAGCAACATCTACTGAGAGTGTCTGAATGCTGAAGGCCTTGTAGTCCCCTCTCCACTCCTTTCCATAATTCACAGCTAATTAGAATGTTGTAATCAGCTGCTTCCATGTCTGGGTGCTGTCTGAGCAGGACCATCAGCAACAAAACCAACAATGCCTGTTTTATCACAGTGAATCAGGCAAGTTTCGTTTTGTTGTTGTTTTTTAAATACATTTACACCTCTAATGCCAGTGAAGTCATCCTTCAACCATCAGGTAGTAACCCACAACTATGAAGTTCTCTACGCTATCCCTTTGTTTTCAATAAGCTGAACTAAAACCTACCTTCTCTCAGGCTATGTTTTTGAACTGTATAATTGCATACCAACTTTTCTTCTCCATGGTGTTTCTTATCTGAATGAACCTCAGTATTAAAAGTGAGTATTTACTTTCTGTGTGGGCAGCAGAACTCTCTGGGGTGCAGTATCATCAGCAGCAAGAGGATCCCTCTGACTTCGGTGCACTAGGTGAAATGTTACTGCTTTCTTCTTCTCTATGAAGGGCTTTTTCTTCTTGTGAGGCTGCAAAAGGAAATTTGGTTAACTGTTAACAAAAAATGAAATATTAAATGCACCTAAAGAGAACCTTTTCTCTGTAGTGTGCTGCTGTATTAGTTCTAAGGCAATGCCTTATAAACATGTGCTTGGAGACAAAGCATAAACAGAGCAGTGGCAGCTAAACTCATCTCCCCATATGCACAATGGATATTTCAAATGTTCTAAGAGCAAACACAGCTTATTCGGCTGCAAAATGACAATACATCGAACAGTAAATATCTGATAATACCACGTACAGTCTAACATACAGCCCTAGAAAGGAATTCCGCAACACACTTCTTCCAAGAAACACGGGAAACTGACATAAAGAAATTCATCTAGACATCTTGCTTTGTGAGAGTTCTTTAGACGGCTGCTCCTACAGCAGCAATTCAGCGTCAGTCGTGAAGACCATCCGCAGCACATCCACCCAGGCACAGCTCTAACATCGGACTGCACATGGGTTCTGGATCAACAGACCCACCAAGTATTCTCAACGGGCTGAAAGATTTTCCTGCGAGTTACCACATTTGACCTGGAAAAACACTTCTAGCAAGGCTTCCGGCTTTACTTACCCGACAAAACGCGTTACAGCCGATATAGGCAACCTGGGGCCGATGCTATTGCTCTAACCTGCCTTGTTCCCCTGGCAGTTCTGAGTACAGAACACGGCACACTCACCATGGCGCTGTCCCCCGGCCTCTCCCGGTGCCCCGATCCCCACTCGCTCCCACGCGGGCCAGGCGTCAGTGGCCCCGGGATGTGCCCTCCATCTTGGGACAGACCAGTGACCAACGGGGGGAGAGTGATAAGCGGCCAGTCCGGCACGGTTTGTAAGTTTTTGTTTCCCAATTAGAAAAACAAACAAACAAAAAACAACGAGCCTTTTCTCAGGCTGAAATAGTACTTTGATGAAAGAGAGGCTCAGCGGACCCAAGCAGGATGCTCGTCGGAGACACATTTTCCCAGTTCTCCCCTCAAAACTGTGAGGAATGGTTCGGGCCGCCAGTGCCCCCAATGGCAGAACGCGGCGCAGGCGGCCAAGGGGCAGCGCGCGTGCGCAGCAGCCGCGCCGGGCCGGGCTCGCTGAGGGGGCGGGCGGGGCTCGCTGAGGGGGCTGAGTCTGAAGGACTGGGAGTAAACAACGCGCGTTGGCATCAGCAGTGTTTTGCCATGTTTGAGTTCTTATTTCTGACGAGGAACGGCGGGGGGGACTGGGCCTGTTCAGAGGACAGACCACTCAGGGGGGGCCTCATCAATGTCTATGAGTGTCTGAAGGGAGGGTGTCTAGAGTTCGGGTCCAGGCTGTTCTTGTTGGTGCCCAGCAATAGGACAGGAGGCAACAGACACAAACTGATGCGCGGGTGGTTCCACCTGAATACAAGGACGAATCTCTTTACTGTGCAGGTGATCAAGCAGTGGAATAGATTGTCCAGAGAGGCTGTGGAGTCTCCCTCGCTGGAAATAATCAAGAACCATCTGGACACAATCGAGTGCCGTGTGCATTAGGATGGCCCTGCTTGAGCAGGGAGGTTGGACCAGATGATCCGCTGTGGTCCTTTCCAGCCTGAACCATTCTGCAGTATGACACTATAGTTGTACAGATTTTACCTACACCATGTAGCGGGGCTGTGCACAAACACAGGCACTCCAGCTGCAGGCTCCTTGCTAAGGAGAAGAGAAGTATGCTTGGTATTTTAAAACCTGCTTTGTTACTTTTCGAAAGAAAGTGTAAAACACAAAGGGACACCGTTTTTTCCCATGTGCTTACAGGCAAATAAAACAGTAAGAGCTAAGAAGAGGTTTTCACTGAAAATTCAGAAAAGTTATCCACATTATGTATGGATGCGGCCAAATATATATGCATGGATGTACCTTAAAGTATTGGCTTTAGTCATATTTGGGTGGATTTCATTGGTTTTCAGTAGGTGTCACTAAAGCTCTAAAAGAACCCAGATTTTCACTCTTATGGCTGTTTTCTGAAGTCTTGAATCTTTACCAAGTTTCATCACGCCACTCTTACAGAAGTGCACAGTCTCATTTGATCCACTCCATCAGTTGAAATAACTCCTGTACTCGAAGACTTCAGATTATCTCTGCATATACCTGTACAAAGGTTGGACTTTCCTCTTTCTTGCAAAAGGTGCCCGATGAGTGTCTTGTTGCTGTCAGCCATGTGCGGGTGTGGTACCCACCCCGCGGCACAAGGAGATCGGCAATGACCCCTGTGGGAGCACAGACTGCGAATGGATTTTTCATGACTGCGCCCAATAGCAACAACTCCCTCCCTACAGCATGTGTGTACTGCCAACCCAGCGACAGCTGGAATAGCAGAGCTGGATTTTCGCGAGGTAATTAAGAGCAGAATCACTCAGCTGTTGAAAACACAGTACTTAGCATTTATTTGTGGGGTAATGATGTAGATTAGATTACTCCTTGTTGCTTCCAAGTTCCTGACATGCCTCTCTGGCATCCACAGAAGTGCGTGTACATAGGCTTGGTGACAGGATTTTTCACAATCCCCTGAACCTGGTGACCTCCATATCTGATGGTGGCAGTACTGTGATTCCACATGCCCTAAATCTGGTCTAGGAGCATTGTATCAGTTTGGATGCGAGAAAAATTAACTTTTGCTCTCAGCTTTGTTGTTAGTCAGCTATTTCCTAAGTGTAGGATAAATTTACCTGTTCAGTTAAGTCTCAGCGTTTTCTGTCTTTCCTTAATTTCCATCTGTCCCCTCAATTTCTGGTTAGATTCTAACTATTTAGGGGGAAGGATATGTATTATATGTTCACACAGAGATTAAAACAGGTTCCTTCCCATATCACAGGAGATTGCTAAGGTATACTAACAGTAGTACATCTGGGGATGAGTTTAAATCGAGGATTAGCAACAATAGGCACTGTGTTGCCTCCTTTGTTGATACCTGAGGGTGAGTCATCTCCTGATTTATATCAAGATTCAATATTTAGTATTACATGTTGTGAACTGTGTATGAGAGATTGTCTCGGAGACTCTGCTTAAGCTTCTCATTTCACCCAGGCCTTACAAGGCCATCCAGCCCACTGCACTCTCTCACTGGGTTCTTTGCAGAGACTACGAACAGAACTCAGCAAAGAGCATCTACAGAGACGGAGGGGGTAAGTGCTCAGGTCACTAACTGCTTCTTTTTTGCTTGCAGAAGAAAAATGGTCAGTATTGAAACAGTCGCACTGTCCAGGCAGCCACTTAGAAGATAATATGCTGGAAGCATATCCTTAACATAGCATCCTCATCAACTTGCCTTCTGTGTGAGGAAATTTATGCTCATTTTTTCTCTTTGTTCTTGCGAAGAAGAAATTATTGCAAAGTTATTTAAAAAAAAAGNCAGTTCTCCCCTCAAAACTGTGAGGAATGGTTCGGGCCGCCAGTGCCCCCAATGGCAGAACGCGGCGCAGGCGGCCAAGGGGCAGCGCGCGTGCGCAGCAGCCGCGCCGGGCCGGGCTCGCTGAGGGGGCGGGCGGGGCTCGCTGAGGGGGCTGAGTCTGAAGGACTGGGAGTAAACAACGCGCGTTGGCATCAGCAGTGTTTTGCCATGTTTGAGTTCTTATTTCTGACGAGGAACGGCGGGGGGGACTGGGCCTGTTCAGAGGACAGACCACTCAGGGGGGGCCTCATCAATGTCTATGAGTGTCTGAAGGGAGGGTGTCTAGAGTTCGGGTCCAGGCTGTTCTTGTTGGTGCCCAGCAATAGGACAGGAGGCAACAGACACAAACTGATGCGCGGGTGGTTCCACCTGAATACAAGGACGAATCTCTTTACTGTGCAGGTGATCAAGCAGTGGAATAGATTGTCCAGAGAGGCTGTGGAGTCTCCCTCGCTGGAAATAATCAAGAACCATCTGGACACAATCGAGTGCCGTGTGCATTAGGATGGCCCTGCTTGAGCAGGGAGGTTGGACCAGATGATCCGCTGTGGTCCTTTCCAGCCTGAACCATTCTGCAGTATGACACTATAGTTGTACAGATTTTACCTACACCATGTAGCGGGGCTGTGCACAAACACAGGCACTCCAGCTGCAGGCTCCTTGCTAAGGAGAAGAGAAGTATGCTTGGTATTTTAAAACCTGCTTTGTTACTTTTCGAAAGAAAGTGTAAAACACAAAGGGACACCGTTTTTTCCCATGTGCTTACAGGCAAATAAAACAGTAAGAGCTAAGAAGAGGTTTTCACTGAAAATTCAGAAAAGTTATCCACATTATGTATGGATGCGGCCAAATATATATGCATGGATGTACCTTAAAGTATTGGCTTTAGTCATATTTGGGTGGATTTCATTGGTTTTCAGTAGGTGTCACTAAAGCTCTAAAAGAACCCAGATTTTCACTCTTATGGCTGTTTTCTGAAGTCTTGAATCTTTACCAAGTTTCATCACGCCACTCTTACAGAAGTGCACAGTCTCATTTGATCCACTCCATCAGTTGAAATAACTCCTGTACTCGAAGACTTCAGATTATCTCTGCATATACCTGTACAAAGGTTGGACTTTCCTCTTTCTTGCAAAAGGTGCCCGGTGAGTGTCTTGTTGCTGTCAGCCATGTGCGGGTGTGGTACCCACCCCGCGGCACAAGGAGATCGGCAGTGACCCCTGTGGGAGCACAGACTGCGAATGGATTTTTCATGACTGCGCCCAATAGCAACAACTCCCTCCCTACAGCATGTGTGTACTGCCAACCCAGCGACAGCTGGAATAGCAGAGCTGGATTTTCGCGAGGTAATTAAGAGCAGAATCACTCAGCTGTTGAAAACACAGTACTTAGCATTTATTTGTGGGGTAATGATGTAGATTAGATTACTCCTTGTTGCTTCCAAGTTCCTGACATGCCTCTCTGGCATCCACAGAAGTGCGTGTACATAGACTTGGTGACAGGATTTTTCACAATCCCCTAAACCTGGTGACCTCCATATCTGATGGTGGCAGTACTGTGATTCCACATGCCCTAAATCTGGTCTAGGAGCATTGTATCAGTTTGGATGCGAGAAAAATTAACTTTTGCTCTCAGCTTTGTTGTTAGTCAGCTATTTCCTAAGTGTAGGATAAATTTACCTGTTCAGTTAAGTCTCAGCGTTTTCTGTCTTTCCTTAATTTCCATCTGTCCCCTCAATTTCTGGTTAGATTCTAACTATTTAGGGGGAAGGATATGTATTATATGTTCACACAGAGATTAAAACAGGTTCCTTCCCATATCACAGGAGATTGCTAAGGTATACTAACAGTAGTACATCTGGGGATGAGTTTAAATCGAGGATTAGCAACAATAGGCACTGTGTTGCCTCCTTTGTTGATACCTGAGGGTGAGTCATCTCCTGATTTATATCAAGATTCAATATTTAGTATTACATGTTGTGAACTGTGTATGAGAGATTGTCTCGGAGACTCTGCTTAAGCTTCTCATTTCACCCAGGCCTTACAAGGCCATCCAGCCCACTGCACTCTCTCACTGGGTTCTTTGCAGAGACTACGAACAGAACTCAGCAAAGAGCATCTACAGAGACGGAGGGGGTAAGTGCTCAGGTCACTAACTGCTTCTTTTTTGCTTGCAGAAGAAAAATGGTCAGTATTGAAACAGTCGCACTGTCCAGGCAGCCACTTAGAAGATAATATGCTGGAAGCATATCCTTAACATAGCATCCTCATCAACTTGCCTTCTGTGTGAGGAAATTTATGCTCATTTTTTCTCTTTGTTCTTGCGAAGAAGAAATTATTGCAAAGTTATTTAAAAAAAAAGGTTGTTGTCAGTCACTTTGAAAGTTAAAAGATTGGCAGATGCACTGCTGACTAGGCTGAACCCTCAGCTGTGCAGATCAGTTTTGTTCTTGTGCAGAGGGTGTATTTCCACTGCAAATCTGATGTCAACGAAACTGGTAAAAAACACTTCTTGCTGATAAAAAAGGGGGAAATGGGGAGCATAGATTAGGTCTCCAAACCATTGAGCTACAATCCTAACTTTGTCTTTTTAAACCAAGTATCACCTCTTTGAACATACCTCTCCATGAATACACCACACACAGGGAATTTACCAGATGTGTTTAAAGGACTACCAGAATTCAAAGGAAGGTTTCAGGAACCTTTTTTCATCTCATTTCCATGAGGGGAAAAGTTTAATTTGGCCTCTGGAGGCTCTCTGAATTTACTGTGTGTGCCCATGTACATGCTAGAAATTCAAGAACAAAATATTTTCAATAAAGATTTTCTGAACAATTTTATTGAGGTGATTTTTAAAATTTTCTATTTATATATATTCATTCATATATATCATTCAAAGAGCTAAACAATTTTCTAAGGCACTTGGAACTGTGCACAGCAGAGTATCCTACAGTCCTGTACAACTAGGCAGCACACTTTCAGTTTCCTTGTTTAATAAAAACACCATAAAACAAGCATAACATATGTAGTGTGTAAACCCCCCAATACATTCTTTATGTTTTTTAGGTGATGATACTGGACTCTATGTGTGTGCATATGAGTGTGCATATATATATATATACTACATTACAGGTAAAACCTCAAGAAGCAGCTATCATTAATTTGCTACAGTTACTTGCAGTCACAGATGTCACATACCTGTGTAAAATGCAGTATCAGACCTGCCACTTCTTCAGTTACCATATTCAATCACACTGAGCCAAGTAGATGCATTCATTTTGTAATTGTTACATAAAATCTGCCCTGCGTAAGCTGAAAAGTTATCAGTATTGATTCTCCATAGCCTTCCATCTTTTGAAAGTAATGAAACATGTGGCAAGTACATTTTTAAGGGACAGCAATTCTAAGCTGATAATGCTTCTGATACATTTTTTATAGTGACCAGTAACTATTTAGCATGACAGGCAGTAGGGAACCAAGGCTTGAATTATGTTTGCCTTACTTGACTTGTAAATGGGAACATTTAATGCAGTCAAAGGAAGTTACTTAAAGAATAATTTTTCACATTTTTTCGTCAAATTAATAGAAACAATAAAGTCTAAGAATTGGCCCAGTATGTATGAATAGGTGACAGTCTGTATGCAAAATTTTAATTCCAGTGAATTCACGTGAAAATTCCATTTCAGGTGACTGTGGCTGCCTTGGAGTCTATTCAGCAAGTAAGACTCTTCTGGCTGTACCGCACCCATGGGATACCCCACTGGAGCTGAGCAACCCGCAGTGGTGTGGGTGTGTGATGGAGCCCTCCTTACTGGAGTCACCGCCCCACAGTGTCCGTGCGGACTTGCTTGGAAGAGGCAGGTGTGCAATGATTCCTACTGCTGAACCTGTCCTGGTGTACAGCAGCTCTGCCAGAGAAATACAGGCTTGGGATCTCCCAGTGTTTGAGGTACAGCTGGGTCCAAAGCACAGCGCACAAACGTTGCCATGATTTACTGGTTGGAGCCATTGTGCCGCAGAATGCCGGGAAGGGACACAAACTTATCAGCATTATCAGCTCCTGTGTGTGTAACAGTGTCTGTGCTCTGCAGTCTTCTTGTGCCTCTCCCAGATTTGCAGTTTGGTTGTAAATGGAATTCTATTGTTTTTTAAGGAAACCATCCTTCCCCCCAAAACTTAAAAGCTATTTAAACAGTTGCAGGCAATTAAGCATGTGCCATCTCCACACCCTTCCCCTGCTGCTGATACAGTCGGATGCCCGTTCAAACAAGCCATTGATATTTTTGTTTCAAATCACACCAGCTAAAATAATAACAATCCAAAACACAGTATTTCTTTAATTCCAAAATTTATACAAGTTTACAAATCAATATACCACCACACAAAGTAGTGAAAGGAAGAGAAGATATATTTAGCAACGTTTTAACATTTTACTATATCATAACAATGTTCAAATATTGTTAAATTTGACATAGTATTGCAAGTTTTTTTTTTATATAAAGAATTTATGCTTGAATAAGAAGATACTAATAATACCATTGCTTTTTCTTGTTTCTATCTGATGCAATGTGCAGCTTCTAGAAATATTAGTGAAATGCTGTATCTAGTTCATATGAGCTTTATTTCCATTAAAATCTTGAAATGAAGTGGGAACACAAAGTGAAACAATTAATTATTAAAATTAATAAATAGAAACTTGCTTGAACATTACAGCAAATATATGTTAATTTAACTCCATTTCTCACTTTCTCTCTATAGATACAGTTCCGTAAGTTTTGGCAGGGTTTTTTCAGATTTCTGTTAAATGAAAGTTTTAAGCTATTCTGGAGACCTTTTTTTTTTTTTTTTTTTTTTTTTTTATTTTAC